>NIVC01002940.1:0-58918 GCA_002269645.1 Macrostomum lignano
TTTATAGACTCGAATTTAGTACAAATATTTACGTGCATATCACATTGATATTTTGGCTAGACATTGCTACTTGAAACTATACTTATGCGGATGCTATGCGTTTAAATAGATGTAATTTACAACAGCATAAAGAGCTGGAGCTCTTGAGTTCAACGGGTCAATTAGGCAGCTCATTGACTAAGCGGCGCTAGTTTTCATTAACTAATATTTCATTACTAAACATACGCATGCGATTCAACTCCGCCATAAATCAACAAGTTCGTACTTTTTACTTTGTACTTTTACTAAATCTTCACCTTTTGCAGCGAGCTACCCGGTTAAAAGTGAGCCTGGATCGGCTGTCTCCGAGCGGACTATCGAAGGTAACAGACCCTGCGCTTCACTGTCAGTTTCCTGGCAACTGTCATTGCAAGCATTGTGGTGGAGAACCATTTTATAACTTCCTTGCTGTAACATTTTTTTCAGTTCCAGTGAAGCCGCCATCGCCAACGCCAATTGTTGCTCCGCCTCCAAAGGTCAGCATGTTCTTAGAAAGATTGGCTAAATTTTAAAACAAAATTAACTTTGCTTTGTTATAATCATCTAAAATGATTAATGTTCCGGTTCACTGGCTACTCCCTCCGTATGTAGCGACGTCCTTCTACTTAAGTAGTCCTCGTCTTTGTTAAAAATCTCCCGCATGAACCTACTGCAGGTTCTACGCCAAATTCACAAGAAGGTGAAGATCGCCCCGAAGAAGATGGTGGTGCAGTACACAGAGAAAAAAGTTGACGTAGCCTCAGCCCGAGAAGAGAATGTTGCAGAAGACTCGGACAAGGAGGAACACGAGGACAGCGGCTCGTCCAGCTTCTTGACCACATCGACGCCTCCGTCGTTGCCGCCGGTGCCGGAGCCGGCGCCGCATCATCACCCAGCGCCGATGAAGCCAGACTCCGATGTGCCGCTGAGGCCGCGGATTCCTCGCGAGATGTACAAGCGATGGGGCGCCAAGAGGATCAACCACGACAGGGAGCTGGAAGCTGAGCGGGCCGGCTGGCCGAGCTGCGCAAGCAGAAGGCGGAGGAGATCTCTAGCCGGCTGAAGAAGCTCATCCCCAGTGCCACCATGACTGGCGACGGGCCGCTCTATGAGGAGTGTGAGTTTGTCTCAGTGTCTCAGTGTGTCAGTGTGTCAGTGTGTCAGTGTGTCAGTGTCTCAGTGTCTCAGTGTGTCAGTGTGTCAGTGTCTCAGTGTCTCAGTGTCTCAGTGTGTCAGTGTCTCAGTGTGTCAGTGTCTCAGTGTGTCAGTGTCTCAGTGTCTCAGTGTCTCAGTGTCTCAGTGTCTCAGTGTCTCAGTGCCTTAGAGTCTCTGTCTGTCTGTCTGTCTGTCTGTCTGTCTGTCTGTCTGTCTGTCTGTCTGTCTGTCTGTCTGTCTGTCTGTCTGTCTGTCTGTCTGTCTGTCTGTCTGTCTGTCTGTCTGTCTGTCTGTCTGTCTGTCTGTCTGTCTGTCTGTCTGTCTGTCTGTCTGTCTGTCTGTCTGTCTGTCTGTCTGTCTGTCTGTCTGTCTGTCTGTCTGTCTGTCTGTCTGTCTGTCTGTCTGTCTGTCTGTCTGTCTGTGTGTCTGTCTGTCTGTCTGTCTGTCTGTCTGTCTGTCTGTCTGTCGTCGGTCTGCTTGGCAAATGTTTTTTATTTACATATAACAATTTATCTAAAATTGAAACCCCACTGCAGATGGCTGGCTGGCGAAGTTCTGCATCCTCAATAGAACCAATGTGCCAATGTTCATGGGCACATTTCGCGCGGTGAGTCAGCAAAAATGAGCGAATTTGTACGCGTAGAATTCAGGAAGGTGTCAAAATTACTCCTCGTGATCTCATCAGGTTGACATCGAGGAGAAGGGGTTCCTACAGCCGGATGAGGTGCTTCTCGCCCTGAAGGCGGTCAACAGTCAGCTGACCGAAGCAGAAGAGCTGTACATCTTCCGAGTACTGGAAATGTGCGGCTACAGGCTGAAAGCGGGAGCTGACAGCAAATTGTTCTGCATCATTGCGGCTCTGTCGCAGAGAATCACTTCTCTGGAGTAAGTACCACGATTTATAACGTACGCATACTACTTTCATTAGTAGACGTGATCGTGCCATCCTAAGCAAAGCGACGACTGTATTTTTCTCTACAGCACATGGATGAGAAATGCTATCAACGAGATCAGTTTCAAGATTCTGGACATGAAGCTGTTTCTGTGCAAGGTGAGTTTTGGGTACGAGACACTGGACACTGTTGTCACTCACTACAGTGCACTAACCATAGACACTGTTGTCACTCACTACAGTCACTACAGTGCACCAACCATAGACACAGTTGTCACTCACTACAGTGAACCAACTATAGACACTGTTGTCACTCACTACAGTGCACCAACATAGACACAGTTGTCACTCACTACAGTGAACCAACTATAGACACTGTTGGCACTCACTACAGTGCACCAACCATAGACACTTTTGTCACTCGTGCACCAACCATAGACACTGTTGTCACTACAGTGCACCAACCATAGACACTGTTGTCAATCACTACAGTGCACCAACCATAGACGATGTTGTCAATCACTACAGTGCACCAACCATAGACGATGTTGTCACTCACTACAGTGCACCAACCATAGACACTTTTGTCACTCGTGCACCAACCATAGACACTGTTGTCACTCGTGCACCAACCATAGACACTGTTATCAATCACTACAGTGCACCACCATAGACACTGTTGTCAATCACTACAGTGCACCAATCATAGACACTGTTGTCAATCACTACAGTGCACCAATCATAGACACTGTTGTCAATCACTACAGTGCACCAATCATAGACACTGTTATCAATCACTACAGTGCACCAACCATAGACACTGTTGTCAATCACTACAGTGCACCAATCATAGACACTGTTGTCAATCACTACAGTGCACCAACCATAGACACTGTTATCAATCACTACAGTGCACCCACCATAGACACTGTTATCAATCACTACAGTGCACCAACCATAGACACTGTTGTCAATCACTACAGTGCACCAATCATAGACACTGTTGTCAATCACTACAGTGCACCAACCATAGACACTGTTGTCAATCACTACAGTGCACCAATCATAGACACTGTTGTCAATCACTACAGTGCACCAACCATAGACACTGTTATCAATCACTACAGTGCACCCATCATAGACACTGTTATCAATCACTACAGTGCACCAACCATAGACACTGTTGTCAATCACTACAGTGCACCAATCATAGACACTGTTGTCAATCACTACAGTGCACCAACCATAGACACTTGTCAATCACTACAGTGCACCAATCATAGACACTGTTGTCAATCACTACAGTGCACCAACCATAGACACTGTTGTCAATCACTACAGTGCACCAATCATAGACACTGTTGTCAATCACTACAGTGCACCAACCATAGACACTGTTGTCAATCACTACAGTGCACCAACCATAGACACTGTTGTCAATCACTACAGTGCACCAACCATAGACACTGTTGTCAATCACTACAGTGCACCAATCATAGACACTGTTGTCAATCACTACAGTGCACCAACCATAGACACTGTTGTCAATCACTACAGTGCACCAACCATAGACACTGTTGTCAATCACTACAGTGCACCAATCATAGACACTGTTGTCAATCACTACAGTGCACCAACCATAGACACTGTTGTCAATCACTACAGTGCACCAATCATAGACACTGTTGTCAATCACTACAGTGCACCAACCATAGACACTGTTGTCAATCACTACAGTGCACCAATCATAGACACTGTTGTCAATCACTACAGTGCACCAATCATAGACACTGTTGTCAATCACTACAGTGCACCAACCATAGACACTGTTGTCAATCACTACAGTGCACCAATCATAGACACTGTTGTCAATCACTACAGTGCACCAACCATAGACACTGTTGTCAATCACTACAGTGCACCAACCATAGACACTGTTGTCAATCACTACAGTGCACCAACCATAGACACTGTTGTCAATCACTACAGTGCACCAACCATAGACACTGTTGTCAATCACTACAGTGCACCAACCATAGACACTGTTGTCAATCACTACAGTGCACCAACCATAGACACTGTTGTCAATCACTACAGTGCACCAACCATAGACACTGTTGTCAATCACTACAGTGCACCCATAGACACTGTTGTCAATCACTACAGTGCACCAACCATAGACACTGTTGTCAATCACTACAGTGCACCAACCATAGACACTGTTGTCAATCACTACAGTGCACCAACCATAGACACTGTTGTCAATCACTACAGTGCACCAACCATAGACACTGTTGTCAATCACTACAGTGCACCAACCATAGACACTGTTGTCAATCACTACAGTGCACCAACCATAGACACTGTTGTCAATCACTACAGTGCACCAACCATAGACACTGTTGTCAATCACTACAGTGCACCAACCATAGACACTGTTGTCAATCACTACAGTGCACCAATCATAGACACTGTTGTCAATCACTACAGTGCACCAACCATAGACACTGTTGTCAATCACTACAGTGCACCAATCATAGACACTGTTGTCAATCACTACAGTGCACCAACCATAGACACTGTTGTCAATCACTACAGTGCACCAACCATAGACACTGTTGTCACTACAGTGCACCAACCATAGACACTTTTGTCACTCGTGCACCAACCATAGACACTGTTGTCAATCACTACAGTGCACCAACCATAGACACTGTTGTCAATCACTACAGTGCACCAACCATAGACGATGTTGTCAATCACTACAGTGCACCAACCATAGACGATGTTGTCACTCACTACAGTGCACCAACCATAGACACTTTTGTCACTCGTGCACCAACCATAGACACTGTTGTCACTCGTGCACCAACCATAGACACTGTTATCAATCACTACAGTGCACCCACCATAGACACTGTTGTCAATCACTACAGTGCACCAACCATAGACACTGTTGTCAATCACTACAGTGCACCAATCATAGACACTGTTGTCAATCACTACAGTGCACCAACCATAGACACTGTTGTCAATCACTACAGTGCACCAATCATAGACACTGTTGTCAATCACTACAGTGCACCAACCATAGACACTGTTATCAATCACTACAGTGCACCCATCATAGACACTGTTATCAATCACTACAGTGCACCAACCATAGACACTGTTGTCAATCACTACAGTGCACCAATCATAGACACTGTTGTCAATCACTACAGTGCACCAACCATAGACACTGTTGTCAATCACTACAGTGCACCAATCATAGACACTGTTGTCAATCACTACAGTGCACCAACCATAGACACTGTTGTCAATCACTACAGTGCACCAATCATAGACACTGTTGTCAATCACTACAGTGCACCAACCATAGACACTGTTGTCAATCACTACAGTGCACCAACCATAGACACTGTTGTCAATCACTACAGTGCACCAACCATAGACACTGTTGTCAATCACTACAGTGCACCAATCATAGACACTGTTGTCAATCACTACAGTGCACCAACCATAGACACTGTTGTCAATCACTACAGTGCACCAACCATAGACACTGTTGTCAATCACTACAGTGCACCAATCATAGACACTGTTGTCAATCACTACAGTGCACCAACCATAGACACTGTTGTCAATCACTACAGTGCACCAATCATAGACACTGTTGTCAATCACTACAGTGCACCAACCATAGACACTGTTGTCAATCACTACAGTGCACCAACCATAGACACTGTTGTCAATCACTACAGTGCACCAATCATAGACACTGTTGTCAATCACTACAGTGCACCAACCATAGACACTGTTGTCAATCACTACAGTGCACCAATCATAGACACTGTTGTCAATCACTACAGTGCACCAACCATAGACACTGTTGTCAATCACTACAGTGCACCAATCATAGACACTGTTGTCAATCACTACAGTGCACCAACCATAGACACTGTTGTCAATCACTACAGTGCACCAATCATAGACACTGTTGTCAATCACTACAGTGCACCAACCATAGACACTGTTGTCAATCACTACAGTGCACCAACCATAGACACTGTTGTCAATCACTACAGTGCACCAACCATAGACACTGTTGTCAATCACTACAGTGCACCAATCATAGACACTGTTGTCAATCACTACAGTGCACCAATCATAGACACTGTTGTCAATCACTACAGTGCACCAACCATAGACACTGTTGTCAATCACTACAGTGCACCAACCATAGACACTGTTGTCAATCACTACAGTGCACCAACCATAGACACTGTTGTCAATCACTACAGTGCACCAACCATAGACACTGTTGTCAATCACTACAGTGCACCAATCATAGACACTGTTGTCAATCACTACAGTGCACCAACCATAGACACTGTTGTCATTATCTTTAGTCCCCAAAAATCCTCCAACAACTAAACCAACATTGCTTTACAGTCACTCTGGGAGAGCTGCGTACCGGACGGATTTCGCACGATGAACATTGACCAGCTGGCCATAGAGCTACTAGCGGGCGGCGTGGCCAATAAGCACATCGAGGAGGTCCGTATGCGCCTCGGGCCAACCAGAGAGTTTGACCTGCTGGACTTTCTCACCTACATACCCTTGTTCATCCTGCTGCACACCTCTATAGTTGATAACCCACTGTCTACAACCAGAGATTTGTGAATAAAAACAAAGGCGCCCAAAGAGCGGAATATCCGCGGGAAAACCATGGCTGAAGTGTTGAAATGGCGATAAACAGAACGTAAACTAACCCTATATAATATTGTTAGATTGATACTTTTGCTTATTTTGGCATCAGATGCTTATCAATTTTAACTTTAACCGCTTTAAATGTACACTAATTGATTACTGATATTTAATTGTCGGCAATTTTAAATTTCTAATGCGAGTTCAAGGTTTTGATGGCTAGAAGTAAGTGCTGGTCTGTAATTCAACTTTTAAAATGTTATAAATAGAATTTATGACTATTTTTGATTACATTTAACTACATTAAATGTTTTGCTACTTACTGTTAGTAGTGGCGACTGCTTAGATAAATATGAATTTTTACTAATTGAAATCTTTCTGCTTTTGCCTTTAGGGTGTTTACGAGTACAACTCTCTAACTGTGTCTACTCTCTCTCTCTCTCTCTCTCTCTCTCTCTCTCTCTCTCTCTCTCTCTCTCTCTCTCTCTCTCCCTCTCTCTACCTGTGTCTAAATCTCTCTACCTGTGTTTACCTCTCTCTACCTGTGTCTACCTCTCTCTCTACCGGTGTCTACCTCTCTCTCTACCTGTGTCTACCTCTCTCTACCTGTGTCTACCCCTCTCTCTACCTGTGTCTACCCCTCTCTTTACCTGTGTCTACCTCTCTCTCTCTACCTGTGTCTACCTCTCTTTACCTGTGTCTACCTCTCTCTCTCTACCTGTGTCTACCTCTCTTTACCTGTGTCTACCTCTCTCTCTCTACCTGTGTCTACCTCTCTCTACCAGTGTCTACCTCTCTCTCTACCTATGTCTCTACCCCGGATTCGAACCCGGGGCCTATTACTGAGCACTGCACGGATTCGAATCCGGGACCTATTTCCGAGCACTGCACTGCACGGATTCGAACCCGGGGCCTATTTCCGAGTGCACGGATTCGAACTCGGTCCCAATTTCTGAGCACGGATTCGAACCCGGGTACCTTGGCGCACGAAAATTGGTTTAGCCTGTCGTCTCATCTTGATTATCCTTTCTTTTTCAGTTCGTCAGTCAGTTTTGCATTTTAATTTGTTTTTTTAATTTAAAAAGCTTCTTTTCAATTTCACTTTCTAAATTTGAAAATCAATTAGCAGATATTGACAAGTACACAATGTACTTTACTGAGGAAGTCAAATAACCTCAGTAAGCTTGCGTGCTCTGTCGAGCTCAGGGAATGGAGTTTAATCAAGTTGCTGGCCAGACACCTCCGCAAGCGTGGATGCCGAAAGAATGAAGAAATTTTTTACAAGCTTTCTCTGCTCATTGCTGATTTTTTCAACTCGCAACTTCATTTCTGGCTTTAGTTGTTGGGGAACAGTCACGTCACGCTCAGAGAGACTGGACACCCCACCAGTGCAACCGTCTGTGACTTCTTCCACTTCTATTCTGAGTCGAAGTCCGCCTCATCAGGGGAGTCTGTTTCTACTCCCCGTAGACAGCTGGCCTGTTTTAGTATTCGACTCAGCGAGTCTCTCTTTTACATGTTCCGCCTTGCTTGAGCCACCGACTCATGCTCAACATTGGAGTAGGGAGAATCTGGGTGGACGTTTGGGAAATATTTGAGTTGGAATGGAAATCTTCTTTTCGATTCAGGAAGCTGAGGCCGCAGTTGACATGCAGATTGGCTGAAGCACCAGGGGCGCCAGCATCAGGGGCGCCAGCACCAGGGGCGCCAGCACCAGGGGCGCCAGCACCAGGGGCGCCAGCACCAGGGGCGCCAGCACCAGGGGCGCCAGCACCAGGGGCGCCAGCACCAGGGGCGCCAGCACCAGGGGCGCCAGCACCAGGGGCGCCAGCACCAGGGGCGCCAGCACCAGGGCGCCAGCACCAGGGGCGCCAGCACCAGGGGCGCCAGCACCAGGGGCGCCAGCACCAGGGGCGCCAGCACCAGGGGCGCCAACACCAGGGGCGCCAGCACCAAAGTTCATTCCAAGCATCAACTCTAACTATGCTTTCGGCTTCTGCAATCCTTGTGAAGCAGTGCTTTTGCCAGTGCATGCCTATTGGGGGCCGAAACTTGAAGATACAACGAAAGAATGGGGAATTTTACCTGGCTTGACTTACTTACTTGACTTAGCTGCAGGGCTGTCCCGAAGGGGACACAGCGGGAAGGCGCGGGCGCCCATTCCGCTAGTCCCTGAACGGCCGACGCGTCGCTATGGACGGAGGGTTGGCGCCGCCCAGGGAGGTCCCCCAGTGTCGCCAGCAGCTATGGTGCTCTCTGGAAAGGAGAGTTCAGCCCTGCGGGTGGCCCGAAGGTAGCGCATGAGCTGATTAAAGTTTTCGGGTTTGCACGCTTCAGTAATAGATGTGTGTGGCCCGAGGTAAGTGAGTCTGGCCCGCGTGAAGGCGGGACAGATGCTGACGAAATGCTCAGCGGTTTCGTCACCTGAGTTGCAGAAACTACAGGTGGCGTTGGTGGCGTTGCCCTGCAGGTACTGGTGCCTGGAGAAGCAGCCGTGACCAGAGAGGGTCATGGTGGCAGCCCGGATGTCTCTGCGCGAGAGGCGCAAGAGGAGCTTCCGGAGCTGGTGAGAGGGCTGAGGGACAGCGCCTCTGGATTGCCTGCAGTTCGTGCGGTTCGCCCAAGTCGAGCGGTGCTGAGTCCTGATCCACGCTTTGATGCGCGAGTCGATGACACAGCCAGGAATCGGGACAAGAGGTTCGGGGCCGAGAGAGGAGCCGGAGGCACCAACTTTTGCAAGGGTGTCAGCCAACTCATTTCCTCGGATCCCCACATGCCCCGGAACCCACTTAAGGGTAATTTTGTTGGCGGAACCCAACATGTTGAGGAGTTTGATACAGTCGAGGACTGTAGCAGAGTTGGTGCTGCAGCCACTGATGGCGTGCAAGGCAGCTTGGCTGTCCGAATGGAAAATGATGTTCTTACCAGTAACGCCAGTGGCGAGAAGCTCTGCAGTGCAGGAGCTGATGGCCAGAACTTCATTTTGGAAAACACTGGAGTTGACCCCAGTGTATTGAGCGTGGGTAGCGATGACCCTCCCGTTCAGAAAGATTCCAACACCAAAGCCGGTGTTGGCTGACTGCTTAGAACCGTCGGTGTAGCAATGAAGCTCACCAGGGTTCCATTGGTCATTGATGTTATCGCGCGAGTCGATAGCTACGGAGTAGCGCTGTCTCAGGTTGAGCGTTGAGGCAATGCCATCGGTGAAGACGCGATTGGCCTGACACTCGTTGAGAAAGTTGAGGCACAGATCGCTATGCGGGACAAGGTTCCGCTTAGCAGGTGCTCTCATGTAAATGAATTTGACGCCGGCATCAATTAGACGCCGCGTCGTTCTAGCCGCCTCACCCCTGATGAAGAGGTCAAGAGGCGGAAGATTAAGGAAGGCCCCCATGCCAGCAAAGGGCGTGGACCTGGTGGCGTTGCAGATGAGCCTACACGCTCTGCCTTGGATCGTGTTGAGCAGGTCTGCATGGCTTTTGACCTGGGTAGCGCTAACCCAGACAACAGAGGCGTACGTAATGGCAGGTCTAACTACGGAAGTATAGATCCACCAAAGCCGCTTTGGGGATAGACCCCAAGAAGTGCCAAGTGCTCGTCGGAGCTGGGCCAGGATGGCTGAGGCACGCTTGGCTTTTGCTTTCACGTGGAGGACCAGTTGAGCCGGTGGTCAAGTATGACCCCGAGACATCTGGTCTGGTGCGCGAAGGCAATATCTCTGCCGTAGAGCTGCAGAGGACGTATGTTCCAGCGTAGTCTGCTGGTAAACATAATGGCAACGGTTTTGGGCTCAGAGAGTTCCAGACCATTGTCATTGGCCCAGGATTCTGCTTTGCGGATAAAGCTCTGCATCAGATCCCTGAGCGTGCTGGGAGACGGTCCTGCCACAATGGCCGTGACGTCATCAGCATACCCGACTTTGAAGACGGGGTCGGGTCGGGAGTCACTCAAAAGAGCGTCCATGACCAGGTTCCAGAGCGTCGGGGTGAGGACTCCGCCTTGGGGTCCACCCTTACAGACTCTGGTGGAGGCAGTTTGCCCAAGAAGTTGGGCAGTGACCGTACGGTTGGAGATCATGTACATGATCCACCGTATGAGGGTAGCATGAGCTTTGCGATTTTGAAGGGCCCTCTGAAACGCTTCAAAGATAACGTTGTCGAAGGCGCCAACAATGTCAAGAAAGAGAGCCAGAGCGTAACCGTCACCCAGTACCGCCCTTTCAATCTTCTCGACAATCGCATGCAAGGCGCTGTCAGTCGACCTCCCGGTACGGAAGGCGTGCTGATTATTGCTGAGGGGCATCGCTGTCAGCTCGCAGGACAGCAGCCGCCAGAGAATAAGCCTCTCAGTGAGCTTAAGCATTGCTGACGTTAAGCTAATAGGCCGGAAGGCCTTGACGCTTTGGTAGTCACCCTTCCCAGGTTTGGGAATAAAGACTACCCGAGCTTCAGTCCAGCATTTGGGAACGTATCCCAGCTGGATAGAGGCCCGCATAAGATTGCGGGTGAGTCTCAGGAACGAGGGTATCTTGGCTGCTTCACGAAGGAGAACAGGGTAGATACCATCAGGTCCAGGAGATTTGAAGGGTTTGAAGGTTCTGACCGCACGAGCGATTAGGTCTTCAGTGACAATGCCCGCCGCTAGGGTGGCTCCATCCATCGAATGGTTGGGCTCCGGTCTAGCAGTAGGTACCCTCGGGAAGAATGTGCTAAGCATATGCTGAAGCACTTCTTCAGGGTCTTTAGTAAGAGAGCCATCATCTTTTTTGATCATGGCTAATTTGGACATTTTGTCCATTGTAAGGGCCTTGACAAGCCTAGAAGTAGGTCTGTCTTGATCCAATTCATTGCAGAATTGGCGCCACTTACATTCCTTGGCCTTGCGCACTTCAGATTTGAAATTGCGGGAGGCTTGCCGGAAAAGCTCCATGTCCTCCGGGTTTCCGGTCTTCATGGCACGGCGATGAAGGCTTTTGGCCTTCCGCCTGAGTTTCCCCAGCTCCGGGTTCCACCACGGCGCCGAGGTCTTGCCTTTGTAGGCGCGAGCAGGACAAGCCGCTTCGTAGGCTTCAATAATGCAACCTGTCAGCGTCTCAGCCATATGATCCACATCCTCGCAGGTCTCAATCGGACGTAAGTCCGTGAGTTCCTGCAGGTGCAGATCAAGGGCAGCCTTGTAGGCCGCCCAATCAGTGTTGCGGATATTGCGTCTCCAAGTGATCGGAGACTGGGTTTTAGTGTCCGCGATGTTAAAGGCGATAAAGCAGTGGTCAGACAGGGAGGGCTCCTCAGACCAGACTCTCCACTCCTCAACTCTGTCAAAGAGTCTTGGGGTAACGAGTGTGGCGTCGAGGACCTCAGTCCATCTGCCATTATTAAAGGTAGGAGTGCTGCCGCGGTTGCAGAGCATGAGGTTTGTGTTAGAGATGAGGGCCAGAAGCTCCTCTCCTCTAGTGTTGGTATCTTTGCTGCCCCAGTGCTTGTGGTGCGCGTTGAGGTCGCCCCCTAAGCACAGCTCAGCGTTCTGGGACTCGCAGTACTGCGCGAGGCGCAGTAAACTCTCAGGAGCAGGGTCTCTGTCGCCTGGGATATAAACCGAGGCAACAAGACACGTACGCGGAGAGAAATGATTAGATTGGATGACGCAAAGGTCTCCATCAGAGAGATCAGTCCTCAGCCAAGCCTGGAGATGGCTAGCAGCGAGGATAGCCGCTCTAGGGCGACTGTTCCCCGGGCCACACACATAAAAATCAGAGTAGCCAGAGGGAATGTTGGGCAACTTACCGTTGCGCATCCAGGGTTCCTGGATCAGGATGAGGCCTGGCCTGTACAGCTCAGCAATCTTCATCAGATTTACTGACGCAGATACGCAATGCTGTAAATTAATTTGCAGACAGAATGTCGCTCCTTTGGCAGCGTGGAGCTTAGTCATACTGTATTAAATGCAATTTCTGGCTAGAGCCCAGGGCCATCAAGGAGACTTGGACAACAGATCGTCCTCGTCCCAGGCCGCTGGGGCTTGACTGGGAGATGGGAGTTGGTCGACGTCCATGGCCTCCTCACCCCACCGCCCCCCCCAGCAGAGTCCTCAGGCTCCGATGACAGGATGGAGGAAGCTTCCTCACCTGCATCTTTACCTTCAGACCCCACCAGGGTGGCCGAGGAGAGCTCGGATTCCGAAGACCCGGCCTCGTCCTCAACTCCTTCTCCGACTGGCAGGTTTGGTTCCCGGGGCTTGGCCGGAGCCGTTACCGCGGTCGCCGAACTGCTGCTAGCAGAGGGGCGAGATGCAGCTTTGGCTTTGGGATCGGCTTGCGCCTTTCCTTGGGCCTTAGACTGCGCCCCGCTCTTGCCGGAGATGCCGGGGTTGGCAGTAGCCTTCCCTTTGGCAGACTTTCCTCGGCGCATCTTGAGCTTGAGGGCACCCAGCTGGAAAGAGGATCCATTAGGGTACCGACTCGCCCAAGTGCTGGAAAGGCCGAGGACAATTGAGTTGCCCGTCTCCCCCCTGCGGACTTTGCGGTGATACACCAGTCCACTAGCAGGGAGGTCGGGGTTCAGACGCAGTAGGACCCGGCGAATAACGTCTGGTCCAGCTGCGGTGCTCTTAGCAGGGACGAAAACCACATAGGGTATCGTCTTTGGACGCTGGCCCTCGCGAAGAAAAAGAGCTCCGCCAAGGTCAGCATCCAAGGAGACCGTCGGTAGCCGCTGGAGCAGCCGCCGAGCGTCCTCCTCGCTGCTAGGAGCAATAAGAACGAATGTGCTTCGCAGCACCATCCGCTCAATGCCGATGGAGATTCCCTCCTCGACAGTCAGCTCAATCAGATAGGAGTCAACAGCACTCCACACTTTTTGAAGCTGATCAGTGGTCCAGTCCTGGTCGCGACCTTGGATGATCACTCCCGGGATTTTGGCCTTGGCCTTCGCCGCAAAGGTAGCTCCCGAAGGAACCTCCTTGTTGGCAGTGGCCATTTGTTGCGCCGTGGTTTCGGCCTCAGCAGCCGCAGCAGCATCTCCAGGGAGCGCCGCCGCTGAACTACCGGAGCTTCCACCGGCCGGCCCGTCTGGTTGCCTTGGGACGCCAGTCGCTTCAGCATCCATGGTGGACGCCGCCGCTTTGGCCCCCGCAGCTCCCTTCTTGGCCTGCCTTTTGGCGCGTTGTTTAGCGCGTTTGCGCTCAAGCCGAGCCCGCTGAGCTTCGTCGGATCTGCCAGATTTGGCCGGTCCTTTAGGCTCAGAGCTCGCGGTTCCCTTAGATCCACCAGCGGAGCTGGCAGGTCTTTGGGTATTTTGAGTTTGGTAGCTCTGGTCGGATCTGCCAGCAGAGCCAGCCGGTCCTTCCTTTGCCACAGTTGAATCAGTCGGTTGGGATCTGCCAGCAGGGCCGGCCGGTCCTTCGGACTGAGGTTGGGGTTTAGAAGGGTCCCCGTCCCTAGAAATAGCTTGTTTATCCATAGACGGCTCGAAGGCCATGATAGAAGGTTGGTGGGCTACCCTCAAAGGGGCGCGGTACCCACCCGGCCGCTCCACCTGACCGGGCAGTAGGCCAATAGCACCCTCAAGGCTGGCCCGACACCAGGAGGGGGACCGCTTGCGACCGGACTACTCCCCGGCCTTCCAGCCCATCGGCACGGTCAACACCTTAGGCATTAGAGAGTACGTTGAGCAGTACCACGGCCTGCAGGTTGGCGAGCCAGACCCGCATACCCAAATTCGGCCGAAGCCACTGGATAGGGTCGCCAGCGCCGGAGCCCAGTCTGTCCAGCAGCCCTAGGGACTGCCTTGAACACACGCGGGGACGAGTACCCTGGGTCGACTTGCGAGACAGCGTGGGGGGGGGTCTGCGGCTGCCAGAGGCAAATAGAGGGTGCAGACCTCCCACCAGCCTTGACCTGCTGAAGATAGGGGCAGGCGTGAAGCATCGCAGACCTTAGCCCATGGGCCTAGTCTGTCTCATACTTCACTGGCATGCTGAATACGCCTTCGCGTGCCTGGCACATTTTACCTGGCACAAAAAGGCTTCAGACGGGACAGCCGTCACCTGAGATTGTTGGGTGCATGACAGAAGATATTGAGTATGAGAAAAAGTAGTGAGGTAAGAAAGGGTAAAACACGATTAAAGGTGGGATGAGTAAAAGTGACAGGGAGGCAGATGGTGACACAGGGTGACACAGGGTGACACAGGGTGACACAGGGTGACACAGGGTGACACAGGGTGACACAGGGTGACAGAATGTGACACAGGGTGACACAGGGTGACAGAATGTGACACAGGGTGACACAGGGTGACAAAATGTGACACAGGGTGACACAGGGTGACAGAATGTGACACAGGGTGAGCATGCAGGAACAAGAGAGGAAGCAAGAGCCGATTAAGAGGCGCCTGGAGAGCCACAGCAAACAGCCGGAGAGCAGGCAGTCCTTGCAAAGAGGCCAGCAAAGGTCAAGTGAAATTTCTTCCCTCAAAAAAATTTTTGATTTGAGCTACAAAGTCTCCAACTGTGCAAATATGGAAAAGAATGTTTAAAACAAACAAATTTCAGTTGAAGTCTCGGCCAGAACCTGCGGCTGTTCGCAGAAATCCAGCCATTTGCTGACTGACTTTCTTCAGCAGAAAAATAGTTCAGTCAAAGGCGAGTCGAAATTAACGGCGAAGCGTGCCTGACCACAATGGGAGCCTGGACTGGGTGCAGCTCAAGTTCATTATTTAGGTCTGTTTGGCCCTGATGAGATGGGGCGGATGCAGTACTGGGATTTTGGCTCAAGGAGGCAGAGGTGCAGCAACGGTGTTTGGATTTCTGCTTTTGCAGGCTGCCCCACTGTTGTTTTCCACTGCTTTGCCGTTGAAATTTAATGCCGTGGATTTCCTGGGAATTCGATCCATGGATTAACGACTGACCGGAGCCTGTGGGAATCTTGTTTAGGATCGTAACAAGCTGCTAGCATCAGCACCATGCATACGGCTAGAGGAGTAGATAGATAGATAGATAGATAGATAGATAGATAGATAGATAGATAGATAGATAGATAGATAGATAGATAGATAGATAGATAGATAGATAGATAGATAGATAGATAGATAGATAGATAGATAGATAGATAGATAGATAGATAGATAGATAGATAGATAGATAGATAGATAGATAGATAGATAGATAGATAGATAGATAGATAGATAGATAGATAGATAGATAGATAGATAGATAGATAGATAGATAGATAGATAGATAGATAGATAGATAGATAGATAGATAGATAGATAGATAGATAGATAGATAGATAGATAGATAGATAGATAGATAGATAGATAGATAGATAGATAGATAGATAGATAGATAGATAGATAGATAGATAGATAGATAGATAGATAGATAGATAGATAGATAGATAGATAGATAGATAGATAGATAGATAGATAGATAGATAGATAGATAGATAGATAGATAGATAGATAGATAGATAGATAGATAGATAGATAGATAGATAGATAGATAGATAGATAGATAGATAGATAGATAGATAGATAGATAGATAGATAGATAGATAGATAGATATCTAGATAGATAGATAGATAGTAGTAGTAGTAAGTAGTAAGTTGGCTCAGGCAGGAAGCCTGTTTGGCCAGTATACGTCAGTGTATTTAATAAGAATTCAAAAGTAGAAGGAAAACCTGGATAGACAACCAGCAGGAAAAAATTTAAAAGTACAACAGAAAGCTCTCAATCAAAAAAACAAAATGCAGAGAAGCTGCGAGCCCTAAGAGCTACCCTCTGACCCCAGGAATTTTCGCGCCAGTTGATTCACTGTGTTCTTAGAAAAAATCGTCTGAATTCCCAGCTTCTGGGGCTTGAGATAATCTGGTAAAGCCCCGTGTACGAGCTACGCTCGGGGAGGCAGAAAGCATTGGAATCTTCTCTAGCCAGGCAAATTGATTGAGCAAGTCGAGGCCAAGCATAGCGGGAATCGTTGAATCCAAATCCAGCTCTCGAATTGGTTTGAAAAGGTTTAGGGATTTTTTTAGGTGAGCTTTTCCAGCTAATGGGTGCTCATTGTGAGACTGGCTGCGCACTGAACTTCCTCCTAAGCTGCTGGTTTGAACAAACAGAAATGAAGCATAACACATTTACACAGGATGGATACGGCTGCACTTGGCAAATACAGCTCGCAGGATAAGTAAGGGTAAAAGAGGCACTACTCTGGCAAGGTAAAATTTTAGCAAAACTACCCTTTTCCAGTTTTGGATTAGGAGTTTCATCTGGGAAAAAATTGTCTGCTTTTAATTTCGGTTAGCGCTTGCTGGGGTCATGTTAATACAAGTCAAGGTAGACGCATTGTGTGAACTTTGCGTCGCTTTCCATTGGTGTCAAATCGGGTGTTTCACCATTGGCACTAAATTGGGTGTCTTTTAAATGCACCTTGTCTCTACGAATCTTTCGATTTAAATATGGCTGAAAACTGCGCAAGTTAATCTCCACTCAACTTTAATCTTCCACAAAACATCCAGATCCTAAAAGTGCAACTGGTGACAGGCCTCAGCCTCCTGCCGCCAAAGCCAGTCCGAAATATGACTCGCCACCATTTCCCAGAGCTCACTGGGTGGCCATTTCCTACTGGGAGTTCGCTAGCTGTCAGACGCCCCTCTCTGCACTGAGCTGGGTAAACGCGAATTTCGGTCGGCTATTTGAACAACGGATTGATTTGGTGAATTTCAGGCACTGAATAATACGAGGACAATTCTAAGAACGGCCCATGACAACTGGAGCAGCGGGATTTGGTAATGACTTTGAAGCAAGCTGGTTGTTTTTTTTTTAAAAGCACCCCAACACTCGCTGACATCCGAAACTGGGCGAGCGAACCAGAAACTACATTGCAATAGCCGGAGGGCGGGGAGACACTCGCAGAGAGGATTCGATCGCCGCAAGCATCACGGACGCGGCTCCGCAATTGGGTCTGACAACTGGCGACTCTCATTATCAACGCGCACGTCGCGACCCCGTGCGACATTTTTTTCGGACACTGTGGAAACGCTGGGCCCAGAGCTGCAGGGTCTGTCGCCATCTCCCATTGGCTGTTGGCGTGGGACGCACAGCTGAGAGCGCCTGGCATTGGCCTGCTGCAGGCCTGCCTGTCAGTCACAGGACTGGGGCGGAGCTGCAGTTGTAACGGCAGTGGAGAGGCTCGTCTTTCTCCATCTATCGGTGGCGCGGCTGAGAGGAAAGCAGGTTTCCTCCCCCCTGGTTGTTCTCATCCTGCTGATCCCATTACTTCCCTTTCCTCGCCCGTTTCGCCCCCTATCTGCCTGAGTTGGAAGCCAGGACTTTCACCCATCGGCGGCTGCGAAACTCGCTGAACCAACCGACGAAGAACAGCGGGTGCTCGGGCTTTGCATGCAGAGCCGCATCTTGGCACTCTGCAGGGCCGCTTTGATTTTACTCAAATTCGAAACTTCTGACTAAAGTTCGTCTCTCTTAGCTCCGACATGTCGTTCAGAAGCCGGTCGGCCGCCCGTTTCGGCATGTCTGCCTTTGGCGACTCGAGCTCGCTGTTCGTCCAAGAAGCGTCGCCGTCCGAGCGGCTAAGTGCGATGGTTTTCTCCTTCTCGAAGCGCTCCACGATTCACGGCCTGAACCACATCGCTCAGGCGCGCAGTGCCAGGAGAAGAATTTTCTGGATGATCATCTGCACCGCGGCGAGCTGCGGATTCTTCATTAACCTGTACCACATCGCCATCAAGTACATGCAGGTGCCCGTGCTCACCAACTTGAAGCACGACCACATGTCGTTCAAGTTTCCTGATATCACTGTCTGCAACATTAATCCGATATTTTTTCCGCCGAGAGGTACAAAACAGTACGAGCAGCTGGTGGCCCGAATCGAGGAGTATAACGAGAAAATTAGGTACTATCAACGAATGGTGGACGCTGCGTCAAGAAAGAAGTCCAAATCCGGTGCGGACAGCTGGAAGGTAAAGTACATGTCCCAGCTGATTAACAACATCCAAATAGCTGATTACTTGTACATGAAGCGCAATATCAGCCTGTACAGCATCCCACACGACACGTTCGTGCAATACTGCAAGTACATGGGCCGGTCCACTGTGTGCGCCAAGGAGTGGATCACGCACAGGCGCTGGCCTTACGGGGCCTGCTACCAGCTCAACATTACCAGCCTGGGCCGGAGCGCCATCAGCACCGACAACAAGAAGGCATTCAGCAGCGGCTTTAGACCAGATCTTTTTCTTTTGCTGTACAAAGGAGTCGAGTACCCCGAAGAATATCGTTATTTGGACTCGCACGGAGTCATCACGATTCCTTCCGGCGTGCTGCTGATGCTGCACGAGCCGGACACCTATCCGCAGATCGGAGAGAGCTTCCTCCTGGACAAGTACGCCCAGGTTGACCTTCACATGACCAGGAAGCAGCACTTGCGAAAGCTGAACCTGTGCGAGTCGCACCGAGACACCTACGACTACATCGACATCGAGACCGGAGAACAGCGCTTCTACAAGGAGACTCGGACCGACTGCGTGGAGAATATCTCGCAGACGGCCTACAAGAACCACTGCGGCTGCCTCACCCACGAGTATCCTCTGAAATACGACGACGCCAACTACCCGTTCTGCGCAGACTTCGACTGGTTTCAGGCAAATTTCACCGACCTCACCTGCCTGTTTGCTCAACGCAACCAGGTGGAGGCGGCGAAACCGCTGCAGACTTGCTACAAAGACATGTGCGAGCACACCTCGTACTCCACCGTGATAAGTCAGGCTAACTACCCGGCAGTGGTCGAGCGAAAGACTCACTTTGGTTGGCTTCGTCTGCTGGCTAAAATGGAGCAGGCGGAGCTGAAGAAGTACGGAGTGACAGATTTGGCCTCCAAAGCTTTACTGTTAAATGAGACCAACCGGGACAGTTTGAATATCACCACCGTACTAAAGAAAGAACTCGTCCAGCTGCTCAACATTGAGTTCATCGAGCGCAATTTCATGTACCTGCGCATTGTACCTTCGTCGCTATTCGCCGACGAGATGCTCGAGGACGAGGAGTACCCATTGAGCAGGTTCCTCACCGACGTTGGCGGCTGCGTCGGGCTCTGGGTTGGAGCTTCGCTAATCACAGTTTTCGAGTTCTGCGACCTCGTACTCGACTTCCTTGGGCTCGAGTCAATCTTTAGAAAGCGTCGAACGAGCCGTCAGAACGGCCACGCCATGTCGTCGGGCGGTTCGGCGTCGGATTCCATCTCACGCGTGGCCGGAATGCTGCAACTGCACGAGGAGGCTGCGAATCTCATCTACGATGGCACAGACATGCTGCTGTACTCCACAACCGAGTACGATGACGAGCTCAAGAACAGCAATTCCAACTGCGCGCCGTTGGCCGTCAACTGTCGCGAATCCAGACATGACCCGGAGATTCAGCAGCATCAGCCCGAGCGTCAGCAGCAACAGCAACAGAAGCAAAAACAGTTGCAACGGCCGCCGCAACAGCAACAAACGACTAATCAACAACATAATCAACTGCAAAACCAATCGAATCTCACCTGCAACTCGCTCAACGACTGCGGCAGCACCAGAAGATCCGAAACTCGAACCGTACAGATCGGCATGGTGTCCACGGTCTGAAGCGATCGGCATCGTCACTTTTCGCTTGGTGCCGGTCTTACCGTGGGCCTTGGGCTTTTTTTGTGACCACTGCCACAGTTTTCAATGCGAGCGATTAGGTTCCGAGGTTGAACCTCTTTAATAGTTTTTTGTTTAAGTTTTCAAGCTGTTCAAGTTTACCACAGGCGGTGCAATGCAGATTAAGTATTTGTGGGTGTTATTGTCCACAGTGTCTGCAGGCTACCATTTACATCTACCATGTAAATATAGTTAAGGGATAAGCGTTTTCTGACACAGTGTACTTTAAAGCTGCTTTGTTGGTCATGAAGATTTTGCTTTACCTAATGGTCGATCGCGTCTATAGGACTCTATAGCTGGTATTCTAGCAGTTGTATTTGTCAATCCATATTTGAATTCACAGGCATTCTCGACAGAATAATTATTTTAAACTTCGTTTTTCTCCGATTAAAACTTTTCATCAGTTGTGCGACCGATTTTTCGTATTACTTCAGAGCGGCTCGGACAGAGGTTCCCCGAGCTTTGCTGCTAATAAATCGATTTCATTTGTTTTTCTATTCCTTTTTGCGGCCTAGTTGGTACTGCAAGCTTTCAAATTAATCATAGATACGGAAATCAGGCTTACGAGACTGAAAATATTCTGTCTATGGTCGACACTCGCTGGCATAGCGGAGTTCAATTTAATCCTGGGGGCATCAATTTGGTCATTCTAATCATATAACGTTAGATGATATCCAGTGTTGAAACAAAATTCGCTTCCTCTGCAGCCCTCTGTAGGACAAGGATTCGCCACTCTCGTAGCGAATGACCAGCAGGCGGAGTGTCCAGCTCTTGTTGCAATTGTGGTTGAGCCAGCTGGCGTTTGATGGCTGCCTTCAGGCAGGCGTGCGCGTTTTCCACAGGATTGAGGAACTACGAGTAAGGAGGCAATGTCACCAATCTGATTGAAATTGATCTGGGATTGCCACTCCATGATGAAAACGGGCTCCATCAATGATCACACAGAACTCCTCGCCATCAGGTACATCATCACGACTCTTCACGCTTTGCACCAGATCATAGAGGATCATATGATGTAAAAGACAAGCTAAAAACAAGTTACCATGACAGTTAAAATGTGCATTGAAAACATAGAAAGATCAAATTGATGGCCCCAGGATTAAATTGAACTCCGCTATGCCAGCGAGTGTCGACCATAGACAGAAACTTTTCAGTCTCGCAAGTCTGATTTCCGTATCTATGATTGTACTTACTCTTGCCCTTTAATGCCATAGACTACATTTGAGCCCGCTTGCAGTAAAGAAATATCGAAATTAGCGGGCAGTGAATGACATTTAACGCCCTAACGGCGCCCTCTGATTTTCCCATTAACGCCCTTAAATCATGGGTATTAATGTACTATTAAATTGAAAGCTTGCAGTACCAACTAGGCCGCAAAAAGGAATATTTTTTTTCTTTTTGCTGGCGATTGCGGGCGTAACTTGTGGATTTACAGAGAATAATGTACTCAAGCTCTCAGGCCGGAACGCAGACCTGGTTGAAAAGCCGCACATCTCAGCCGGCTCGTGAGACCCTATAGCTGACAGAAAAATTCCACCCCATCTCCCAAGTTTTCGATGAGATGCCAAACAGCAGCTGGAGGTCTGTAATGACGTTGGCCAGCATTTCTGATGAAGTCCCGCGCTGTGCGCAGATGAAGAAGCCGGGGCGAGGAGGGCTGGCCGAGTTTCACCTCTCACAGCGGGGAGAGGCGGGTTGGAGTCTCTCAGCCGGAGTGAGAAGGTCGCGGGCTGGCGGCAAGCAGCAAGGAGGATGGGGTGGGACATATAAGCCAAGTTCAAGGGATTCCGCCGGCGGGAAGTGATGAGGCGTGAAGCTGTACGATGCTCGCTACATCAGCAAGCAGCTCTCAATGCGACCCCGGCTTCAGCCGCATTCAAGCTGGCGGAGCTGAGGCTAATCCCAATCAGTGGATAACATATTTTCTACCTCAACTCCAATCTCCCCCCAGCATGGTTGTTCGCATTAAATCCCTGACAAGTAGCCATAATCTTTTCTAGTGTACTTATATATGTAATGTACTTCTATTTGTCTTAAACATTCCAATCATTTAATACTTAAGGACAGAAAACCGTTTGTCTTGACTCCCACAGGCACTCCCCACTGTAATCCTCTCCAGAGCGACCAGAGCCTGCCAAGTGTCAGTAAAATAAAAGATGATGCACCCACGGGACGGTGTGGTATGATCAGTTCGGCGAGACAGTTAGATGCAAAGTGAGAGAATGACAGAATGAGCAGGAAGGTGACGCCGCGGATGCCACTGTCTGCCTCCACCCTTTTCTCTTCCTCTCTCCCCAGCTCTCTCCGTGTCTCCCTGTCTCCCTCTCCCATTTGCTGTTATGAATAAGTGACGACCGGCCATGCCTCTCCAAAGCGCCCGGTAACGGAGCAACAGACGGGGAGACCCAAGCAAGCCCAGCATCCACACCCCATAATGATCCACGAGCAGTCAGCTGAGTTCAGCCTGAGATCGTGGGCTCACAAAGTTTGCCAGACGAGCAAACTGAGATACAGAGAGAGGGAAATTACTTTAATTGTTCAGTATGGCAATTCAGCAGGCTGTTCTGGCGGATAAAATGTGTGACATCAATGTCTGAGAATTTTGTCATTTCCTACATACTACAAATGATTGGTCTCGTTTGGTATCCAACTAAAGTGCATTCACTCACTCACAAAATTGAATTAAGAACACTTCTCTCCGGTGTGTAGTCTGCACTTTTACGGTAACCCATCCGGCCCTGCATCCACCCACACTGACGAACGAATGCAAACTTATAAAAAATGGAATATCTGGATCGGGAGAACTTGATCACTTCCTGAGGTTGACAGTAGATTTTCAGTAAATCTTTATTTCTGTATATTCAGTGCATCCAGCTGATCTGCAGAAGCTCAGTTAAGTCGCTCTGATCGGTCTGATATCGCACCTGAGACTGAGACCTGGGCGTCGATTTAGTTCCGGAAAAATGCTGGCCAATACCCTATCTATAGCACACCCATTTTGTCGGTATTCTATAGATAAAAAATTCGAGAAGCCGTCAAAAGATTTTCGGGCAGCATGCACTTTTCTGCGCCGCTCAGCTCGTCAATTAGCGATTATCGAGTGAGTAATTGTGTCCGTAGCTGTCTACATGCGTTCCGGACCGATGGCCTAGCCAACTAATTCCCTATGTGTGTTCCCCCGGCTAGTAACAGCAGAGACGAAAGAGAACATTCCAGTTCCAGAACCGCGCAGAAGCACTCAGCTGTCTGTAACCGTCTCTTGTCTCTTTAACTTGCTCTGTCCTGAACTTTTTCTGCCACGGCTACCCGAATGTCCATCCAAATAGCGAAGAATTGCTCAAATTTTCAGTGGGCTGCGACCGCTAAATGGAATTCCTGACGAGTTAGTACCATTATTCACTTGAGTGCAAATGCTTCACTTTAGTGCAAATGCTTCACTTGAGTGCAAATGCTTCACTTGGGAGTGCAAATGTTTCAATTGGGAGTGCAAATGCTTCACTTGGGAGTGCAAATGCTTCACTTGGGAGTGCAAATGCTTCACTTAGGAGTGCAAATGATTCACTTTTGGAGTGCAAATGTTTCACTTAAGTGCAAATGCTTCACTTAGGAGTGCAAATGCTTCACACTTAGGAGTGCAAATGATTCACTTAGGAGTGCAAATGTTTCACTTAAGTGCAAATGCTTCACTTAAGTGCAAATGCTTCACTTGAGTGCAAATGCTTCACTTGAGTGCAAATGTTTCACTTGATTGCAAGTGACTGGAATACAGACAGACACAGACACACAGACAGACAGACACACAGACAGACAGACACACAGACAGACAGACAGACAGACAGACAGACAGACAGACAGACAGACAGACAGACAGACAGACAGACAGACAGACAGACAGACAGACAGACAGACAGACAGACAGACAGACAGACAGACAGACAGACAGACAGACAGACAGACAGACAGACAGATTTTCTGTTTTGTTTTCTGCTCTGTTTTCGAGTTTGTAAAGATTTGCTGTTTTGTGAAGCGCTAAATCAGGTTTTTCCATAGTCAGGTGAAGAAAAATGATAACAGGATATATAAGAAGTCTGTTATTTGTTTCAATTCACTGTAAAATCATGACTTATATTCCAAAAATTCCTGCCCGAAACTAGTCCCGACGGTGCCCACTGGGGGACAGTTGGCTAGTCTAACTTTACTAACCGTCAGACAATGGACTAATGCATACATTGAAACTAAAGAAAACAAATGCTGGTTTGATTTTTCTCCACTAAAACAGAATCAACTTAATGTACTAGCTAATGGATGGCCTTGAAGTATTGTGAGCTGCCTGCGTTCTCTGTTTAAATCAGGCAGTTTTTATTACAAAAAACGCAATGCCAACTTATTGCTAGAAAGAGAAATGGTAAAAGCAAGTTTACTAAGAGTAATTATCCTAGTCCAACATTTCGGTTCCAGGCTGTCGGTGAAGGAAAAGCAGCTGCACTGGTCTCATGCTCGCACTCACTGTGAGTAATTTGCGATCTCTCTGCCCCATCAGCGAACTCCCAAGCCAGAGCACTCACTAGGAACCACGAATTCTTGATGACTCTCCCCATTCTCTCTTTCCGAACCGCCGCGCCAATAAGTTCTCTTCCCGAAGAAGAAGTTCCAGGAAGCAGCGACAGAAAAGAGTGGCAGAGAGAAAGCCGGTAGAGTCATCGACAGAAGTCGCCAGCGAGGTCGTCTCCAAAGTTTCCCCTAGTCCTCCACCCCCGCCTCCCCTACCCAAACCATTTCCCCTTTTCGGGCTTCCCTTCGAGCAATCAGTCTAATAAACTGAGCAAACAGACTGTGGGGGCCCTGAGGATCAATAGCGATTGCACCTGGGCTGGGGTCGCTCCCTGCCCAGATAGCATTGCATCTCCAGTGGCTGCTAAAACTGCAAGCGCGCTTGACAGAAGTTGAAGATGAGGCCGAGTGGCCGATCCTGTTTTGAAGAGGAAGGAAATGGCTGCTCATTTTTGCGAATACCGAGTTGAAAGAAACCTAAGCGCTTTGCCTAGTAGGTTGATACGGTAGGACTGAGAATGTCCTCCTCAATCACGCTCTCGTCCCCTCGCCGCCGTCTGACGCCTCATCATTTTCAATCCCCATTAGTGCCGTATTAAGACGGACGCACTTCCTTCACCGGAGGCAGAGGATTCTGCTGTGACTAATTGAAAAGGGGCATTAGCGGGTGAATCAATTTTATGAAAAAGGAAGTATCAGCAACCCTATGCATGCATAAGCCTGCCGGTCGGTCGGTCCCGAGGGGATCAAGGTAAAAGATGCATGCGCTGCTCAGAACAGACTCTGTCAAATCGCAGAAGCAGCTCTGCTAATTGCGCGAAGCACAAATTTCGGTTGGCAAGGCGGGCAGGTATAAAAATAGACAGAGTTTTTGAACAGTGAAAGGCCGAATATCGCCAAACCACTTAAGCGATCGATGTGAGGCTGCAGAACCGCAGGAAGGCTGGTTTTCAACTTTTCAACCACAAGCCGCTTTTCAGCGTGCCATCTGCAATGCAGCCCCCCCCCTCTAAAACGGAGCCGCTGTCCCCTCTCCTTCAGTGTCCTCCCTTTTCTTCACTCAAAGATTCCTACAGGGGATAAATTTTGGTCGCAAACTCTCCACAACAAGTCAAAAACGCCCCGGGGACGAGTCTCGCAAACCTTTGAGAAAAAAACCGTAAGGAGCTGCAAGCTCTTGCCGCCGAGGGTATTTAAAGAAGAAGACCATATAGTTTATAATCTGCGAACCACGTGTTCGACAACAGTTTTGCGGAGGAGAGGGGGGGTTCAGTCGCTCGCGGAAACTAAAGGTCAAATTGGCTGGTGCTTGGCTGGTCCTGTCCGAATTTTATCACCCGATTTTTTCAGGCGCCAACTGGATACGATTGGAATTGTTGCGCACTTTAAGCGACACTGACGCACAACCGTTGAGAAGCATTACTGCACGCCAACTCCCCTGAGCAGGCTCACAAGCGCTGTCTGTCTGCCTGCCTGCCTGTCTGTCTGTCTTTCTGTCTGTCTTTCTGTCTGTCTTAGTGTCTGTCTGTCTGTCTGTCTGTCTGTCTGTCTGTCTGTCTGTCTGTCTGCCTGCCTGTCTGTCTGTCTGTCTGTCTGTCTGTCTGTCTGTCTGTCTGTCTGTCTGTCTGTCTGTCTGTCTGTCTGTCTGTCTGTCTGTCTGTCTGTCTGTCTGTCTGTCTGTCTGTCTGTCTGTCTGTCTGTCTGTCTGTCTGTCTGTCTGTCTGTCTGTCTGTCTGTCTGTCTGTCTGTCTGTCTGTCTGTCTGTCTGTCTGTCTGTCTGTCTGTCTGTCTGTCTGTCTGTCTGTCTGTCTGTCTGTCTGTCTGTGTTACTGTCTGTGTGTTTACTTGGACCTTTCGTCGGTTCAGTTGCCGCATTAGCTGGACCTTTCGGTTTAGGTGGACAGCGTAGGTGGACCACCGAATATTTTTGCTCCAGACAACGTTGAGTGGTTTATAAGGACCACAAAACAGAGCAATGGATGTCAGGAATGAGTGCCACAAAGCGCAACATTCATCGGCATTCATGTTCAGAAAAAAATGCATTTCAGTTTACATGGACTTTTTGCGATGTCCACCTAAAACGGGTCTAAAAGGTCCAGCTAAACAAAAATTGTCAATGAAAATTTCTGAATTTGTCTGTTGCAGTCTGTTTCAGTCTGTTTCAGTCTGTTGGCAATTTACCTTTTTACAACATCTTTTACGCCAAAAAAGTAATATATTTAATTTCCGTGATCTTATATTTGGCACACACGGCTTTGTTGAGCTTTCTTCAAAGCCTTCCCACGGTTTTGTGCCCGAAAACTATTCCCATGACGGTTCCTTTGTCGCGTTAGTTGCTGATAGTAGTTTAAATGTATATTGTATCCTATAGGCCTATCGACTTTCCTTCTTTTAGATTCCTTTTGATATTTGATATTTATAAAAGTGTCGAACCACAATAAGAAATAATCCTGCTGGAGAGTTTCGGCCTTGAGAAGAAGGTTCTGCTCTCAGATCCCTGTTTAGGGGTGGGGAAGCACCAAACCAAGCTCAAAGCGAATGTCTGATATTTTTTATTTTAGTTTATCCTGGGTCCCACTAAACACAGTTGCACGCACATCAAATCGTCTGTTGAGGTCCATGTAAACGAAACTTGAAGCGCACAACACAGTCACACAGACTAGTGCTGCATTGGTTAAGGACTGATTTCGGAGAGGTGGTAAAAATCGGACCACCCCTACTGGGAATGCCAGCAAATAGGAACAGTCCAAGGGACAGACAGTCCGTCGACTAAACGAGTCAGAGAGGGGCAGAGCTATAAAAGTGAAAACCTTTGGTCTAGCTAAAACAGGCTTACATGGACCACCTAATTTCTCGGATAGACTGAAAAATTCAACTGAACTGTCAATAGTCAATACACGAGGATACAGGAATGTCTCGCAGGAGATATCCCAATAGCACAGAGTCCCGGAGAGGTGCAACAGTAACAGATGTTACATCAAGTGGACTGGATACCTAAGGTAAGCATAAAATGAAAAGATTCAATTTAAAAGATTGACTTCCTCGCGTTCTAATTCTCTAGTAAAACCAAGCCTTTGGATTACTACGTAGCTAATAAAACAACACACGACTTTTAGATCTAACAATACTTGGAAGCTAGTGAAAAATGTTTTCGACGACGTTTTTAAAAAATTGCATTGAAATTGCAGTAAGTACCAAAACGAAGTGTTACTTAGGATGAAAAAATGATAAACTTTATTAACGAGCCTCAATAAGAACCTACTCAATCGAAATTTCAGAAATATGTTTTCCTGCCAGACCAAAAAGCAAAATCTACCAGGTAAGCAAATCAATGCACATACAACTTAAGCTGGTCCAGCTAACCTACAGACTGCACTGACGCAACTGAGCCAGTCTGTTGAAGAGCCTCACAGATGGGAGGTGGAATTCAAGTTTAGGAGGTCCAGCTAACCTACAGACTGCACTGAAGCAACTGATCCAGTCTGTTGAAGAGCCTCACAGATAGGAGGTGGAATTCAAGTTAAGGTGGTCCAGCTAACCTACAGACTGCACTGACACCAATATGCCAGTCTGGTTCAGTAACCTACAGTTGTATATGCCAGTCTGTTTCAAAGTCTCAGTAGAATATCCTGAATTCTCGTATAAATGCCAAATTTGACAGGCCCAGTCTGGAGACGGCAAGTCAGCTTTGATGCAGACGAGTGACGCAAGCAACTCCAGCAAGATATCGACCAAGACTTTAAGACCAAGAGCCATTAAGTCGACTATAGGCTGACACCTCACGTCTGGACACTTCTAAGAAGTCAGCTGAGGCACCTGAGACGCTGGTCAGTCCGGTGGACAGACGTGTTGCCTCATCGCAGTTCAGTCATAGGACGAGATTGAATCTACTGTGGTGAGCTTGCTGCAAAGTGTTCAGATTTGGCTTATCCTATTCTAATTGAACTGGTCCAGCTAACCTACAGACTGTACTGACGCCACAGAGCCAGTCTGTTTTAGAGCCTCACAGATGGGGTGGAATTCAAGTTTAGGTGGTCCAGCTAACCTACAGACTGTACTGACGCAACTGATCCAGTCTGTTTTAGAGCCTCACAGATAGGAGGTGGAATTCAAGTTTAGCTGGTCCAGCTAACCTACAGACTGCACTGACGCAACTGAGCCAGTCTGTTGAAGAGCCTCACAGATAGGAGGTGGAATTCAAGTTTAGGTGGTCCAGCTAACCTACAGACTGCACTGACGCAACTGAGCCAGTCTGTTGAAGAGCCTCACAGATAGGAGGTGGAATTCAAGTTTAGGTGGTCCAGCTAACCTACAGACTGTACTGACACCAATATGCCAGTCTGTTTCAAAGTCTCAGTAGAATATCAGTTGTAAACTGTCAATCCTGAATTCTCGTATAAATGCCAAATTTGACAGGCCCAGTCTGGAGACGGCAAGTCAGCTTTGATGCAGACGAGTGACGCAAGCAACTCCAGCAAGATATCGACCAAGACTTTAAGACCAAGAGCCATTAAGTCGACTATAGGCTGACACCTCACGTCTGGACACTTCTAAGAAGTCAGCTGAGGCACCTGAGACGCTGGTCAGTCCGGTGGACAGACGTGTTGCCTCATCGCAGTTCAGTCATAGGACGAGATTGAATCTACTGTGGTGAGCTTGCTGCAAAGTGTTCAGATTTGGCTTATCCTATTCTAATTGAACTGGTCCAGCTAACCTACAGACTGTACTGACGCCACAGAGCCAGTCTGTTTTAGAGCCTCACAGATGGGGTGGAATTCAAGTTTAGGTGGTCCAGCTAACCTACAGACTGTACTGACGCAACTGATCCAGTCTGTTTAGAGCCTCACAGATAGGAGGTGGAATTCAAGTTTAGGTGGTCCAGCTAACCTACAGACTGCACTGACGCAACTGAGCCAGTCTGTTTTAGAGCCTCACCAATAGGAGGTGGAATTCAAGTTTAGTGGTCCAGCTAACCTACAGACTGCACTGACGCAACTGAGCCAGTCTGTTGAAGAGCCTCACAGATAGGAGGTGGAATTCAAGTTTAGGTGGTCCAGCTAACCTACAGACTGCACTGACACCAATATGCCAGTCTGTTTCAAAGTCTCAGTAGAATATCAGTTGTAAACTGTCAATCCTGAATTCTCGTATAAATGCCAAATTTGACAGGCCCAGTCTGGAGACGGCAAGTCAGCTTTGATGCAGACGAGTGACGCAAGCAACTCCAGCAAGATATCGACCAAGACTTTAAGACCAAGAGCCATTAAGTCGACTATAGGCTGACACCTCACGTCTGGACACTTCTAAGAAGTCAGCTGAGGCACCTGAGACGCTGGTCAGTCCGGTGGACAGACGTGTTGCCTCATCGCAGTTCAGTCATAGGACGAGATTGAATCTACTGTGGTGAGCTTGCTGCAAAGTGTTCAGATTTGGCTTATCCTATTCTAATTGAACTGGTCAGCTAACCTACAGACTGTACTGACGCCACAGAGCCAGTCTGTTTTAGAGCCTCACAGATGGGGTGGAATTCAAGTTTAGGTGGTCCAGCTAACCTACAGACTGTACTGACGCAACTGATCAAGTCTGTTTAAGAGCCTCACAGATAGGAGGTGGAATTCAAGTTTAGCTGGTCCAGCTAACCTACAGACTGCACTGACGCAACTGAGCCAGTCTGTTGAAGAGCCTCACAATAGGAGGTGGAATTCAAGTTTAGGTGGTCCAGCTAACCTACAGACTGCACTGACGCAACTGAGCCAGTCTGTTGAAGAGCCTCACAGATAGGAGGTGGAATTCAAGTTTAGGTGGTCCAGCTAACCTACAGACTGCACTGACACCAATATGCCAGTCTGTTTCAAAGTCTCAGTAGAATATCAGTTGTAAACTGTCAATCCTTAATTCTCGTATAAATGCCAAATTTGACAGGCCCAGTCTGGAGACGGCAAGTCAGCTTTGATGCAGACGAGTGACGCAAGCAACTCCAGCAAGATATCGACCAAGACTTTAAAGGCCAAGAGCCATTAGTCGACTATAGGCTGACACCTCACGTCTGGACACTTCTAAGAAGTCGGCTGAGGCACCTGAGACGCTGGTCAGTCCGGTGGACAGACGTGTTGCCTCATCGCAGTTCAGTCATAGGACGAGATTGAATCTACTGTGGTGAGCTTGCTGCAAAAGTGTTCAGATTTGGCTTATCCTATTCTAATTGAACTGGTCCAGCTAACCTACAGACTGTACTGACGCCACAGAGCCAGTCTGTTTTAGAGCCTCACAGATGGGGTGGAATTCAAGTTTAGGTGGTCCAGCTAACCTACAGACTGTACTGACGCAACTGATCAGTCTGTTTAAGAGCCTCACAGATAGGAGGTGGAATTCAAGTTTAGTGGTCCAGCTAACCTACAGACTGCACTGACGCAACTGAGCCAGTCTGTTGACAGAGCCTCACAATAGGAGGTGGAATGTTGAAGAGCCTCACAGATAGGAGGTGGAATTCAAGTTTAGGTGGTCCAGCTAACCTACAGACTGCACTGACGCACAGAGCCAGTCTGTTGAAGAGCCTCACAGATAGGAGGTGGAATTCAAGTTTAGGTGGTCCAGCTAACCTACAGACTGTACTGACACCAATATGCCAGTCTGTTTCAAAGTCTCAGTAGAATATCAGTTGTAAACTGTCAATCCTGAATTCTCGTATAAATGCCAAATTTGACAGGCCCAGTCTGGAGACGGCAAGTCAGCTTTGATGCAGACGAGTGACGCAAGCAACTCCAGCAAGATATCGACCAAGACTTTAAGACCAAGAGCCATTAAGTCGACTATAGGCTGACACCTCACGTCTGGACACTTCTAAGAAGTCAGCTGAGGCACCTGAGACGCTGGTCAGTCCGGTGGACAGACGTGTTGCCTCATCGCAGTTCAGTCATAGGACGAGATTGAATCTACTGTGGTGAGCTTGCTGCAAAGTGTTCAGATTTGGCTTATCCTATTCTAATTGAACTGGTCCAGCTAACCTACAGACTGTACTGACGCCACAGAGCCAGTCTGTTTTAGAGCCTCACAGATGGGGTGGAATTCAAGTTTAGGTGGTCCAGCTAACCTACAGACTGTACTGACGCAACTGATCCAGTCTGTTTTAGAGCCTCACAGATAGGAGGTGGAATTCAAGGAGGTCCAGCTAACCTACAGACTGCACTGACGCAACTGAGCCAGTCTGTTTAGAGCCTCACAATAGGAGGTGGAATTCAAGTTTAGGTGGTCCAGCTAACCTACAGACTGTACTGACACCAATATGCCAGTCTGTTTCAAAGTCTCAGTAGAATATCAGTTGTAAACTGTCAATCCTGAATTCTCGTATAAATGCCAAATTTGACAGGCCCAGTCTGGAGACGGCAAGTCAGCTTTGATGCAGACGAGTGACGCAAGCAACTCCAGCAAGATATCGACCAAGACTTTAAAGGCCAAGAGCCATTAAGTCGACTATAGGCTGACACCTCACGTCTGGACACTTCTAAGAAGTCGGCTGAGGCACCTGAGACGCTGGTCAGTCCGGTGGACAGACGTGTTGCCTCATCGCAGTTCAGTCATAGGACGAGATTGAATCTACTGTGGTGAGCTTGCTGCAAAAGTGTTCAGATTTGGCTTATCCTATTCTAATTGAACTGGTCCAGCTAACCTACAGACTGTACTGACGCCACAGAGCCAGTCTGTTTTAGAGCCTCACAGATGGGGTGGAATTCAAGTTTAGGTGGTCCAGCTAACCTACAGACTGTACTGACGCAACTGATCAAGTCTGTTTAAGAGCCTCACAGATAGGAGGTGGAATTCAAGTTTAGCTGGTCCAGCTAACCTACAGACTGCACTGACGCAACTGAGCCAGTCTGTTGAAGAGCCTCACAGATAGGAGGTGGAATTCAAGTTTAGCTGGTCCAGCTAACCTACAGACTGCACTGACGCAACTGAGCCAGTCTGTTGAAGAGCCTCACAGATAGGAGGTGGAATTCAAGTTTAGGTGGTCCAGCTAACCTACAGACTGTACTGACACCAATATGCCAGTCTGTTTCAAAGTCTCAGTAGAATATCAGTTGTAAACTGTCAATCCTTAATTCTCGTATAAATGCCAAATTTGACAGGCCCAGTCTGGAGACGGCAAGTCAGCTTTGATGCAGACGAGTGACGCAAGCAACTCCAGCAAGATATCGACCAAGACTTTAAGACCAAGAGCCATTAAGTCGACTATAGGCTGACACCTCACGTCTGGACACTTCTAAGAAGTCGGCTGAGGCACCTGAGACGCTGGTCAGTCCGGTGGACAGACGTGTTGCCTCATCGCAGTTCAGTCATAGGACGAGATTGAATCTACTGTGGTGAGCTTGCTGCAAAGTGTTCAGATTTGGCTTATCCTATTCTAATTGAACTGGTCCAGCTAACCTACAGACTGTACTGACGCCACAGAGCCAGTCTGTTTTAGAGCCTCACAGATGGGGTGGAATTCAAGTTTAGGTGGTCCAGCTAACCTACAGACTGTACTGACGCAACTGATCAAGTCTGTTTAAGAGCCTCACAGATAGGAGGTGGAATTCAAGTTTAGCTGGTCCAGCTAACCTACAGACTGCACTGACGCAACTGAGCCAGTCTGTTGAAGAGCCTCACAGATAGGAGGTGGAATTCAAGTTTAGCTGGTCCAGCTAACCTACAGACTGCACTGACGCAACTGAGCCAGTCTGTTGAAGAGCCTCACAGATAGGAGGTGGAATTCAAGTTTAGGTGGTCCAGCTAACCTACAGACTGTACTGACACCAATATGCCAGTCTGTTTCAAAGTCTCAGTAGAATATCAGTTGTAAACTGTCAATCCTTAATTCTCGTATAAATGCCAAATTTGACAGGCCCAGTCTGGAGACGGCAAGTCAGCTTTGATGCAGACGAGTGACGCAAGCAACTCCAGCAAGATATCGACCAAGACTTTAAGACCAAGAGCCATTAAGTCGACTATAGGCTGACACCTCACGTCTGGACACTTCTAAGAAGTCGGCTGAGGCACCTGAGACGCTGGTCAGTCCGGTGGACAGACGTGTTGCCTCATCGCAGTTCAGTCATAGGACGAGATTGAATCTACTGTGGTGAGCTTGCTGCAAAAGTGTTCAGATTTGGCTTATCCTATTCTAATTGAACTGGTCCAGCTAACCTACAGACTGTACTGACGCCACAGAGCCAGTCTGTTTTAGAGCCTCATAGATGGGGTGGAATTCAAGTTTAGGAGGTCCAGCTAAGCTACAGACTGCACTGACGCCACAGAGCCAGTCTGTTTAAGAGCCTCACAGATAGGAGGTGGAATTCAAGTTTAGGTGGTCCAGCTAACCTACAGACTGTACTGACACCAATATGCCAGTCTGTTTCAAAGTCTCAGTAGAATATCAGTTGTAAACTGTCAATCCTGAATTCTCGTATAAATGCCAAATTTGACAGGCCCAGTCTGGAGACGGCAAGTCAGCTTTGATGCAGACGAGTGACGCAAGCAACTCCAGCAAGATATCGACCAAGACTTTAAGACCAAGAGCCATTAAGTCGACTATAGGCTGACACCTCACGTCTGGACACTTCTAAGAAGTCGGCTGAGGCACCTGAGACGCTGGTCAGTCCGGTGGACAGACGTGTTGCCTCATCGCAGTTCAGTCATAGGACGAGATTGAATCTACTGTGGTGAGCTTGCTGCAAAAGTGTTCAGATTTGGCTTATCCTATTCTAATTGAACTGGTCCAGCTAACCTACAGACTGTACTGACGCCACAGAGCCAGTCTGTTTTAGAGCCTCACAGATGGGGTGGAATTCAAGTTTAGGTGGTCCAGCTAACCTACAGACTGTACTGACGCAACTGATCAAGTCTGTTTAAGAGCCTCACAGATAGGAGGTGGAATTCAAGTTTAGCTGGTCCAGCTAACCTACAGACTGCACTGACGCAACTGAGCCAGTCTGTTGAAGAGCCTCACAGATAGGAGGTGGAATTCAAGTTTAGGTGGTCCAGCTAACCTACAGACTGTACTGACACCAATATGCCAGTCTGTTTCAAAGTCTCAGTAGAATATCAGTTGTAAACTGTCAATCCTTAATTCTCGTATAAATGCCAAATTTGACAGGCCCAGTCTGGAGACGGCAAGTCAGCTTTGATGCAGACGAGTGACGCAAGCAACTCCAGCAAGATATCGACCAAGACTTTAAGACCAAGAGCCATTAAGTCGACTATAGGCTGACACCTCACGTCTGGACACTTCTAAGAAGTCAGCTGAGGCACCTGAGACGCTGGTCAGTCCGGTGGACAGACGTGTTGCCTCATCGCAGTTCAGTCATAGGACGAGATTGAATCTACTGTGGTGAGCTTGCTGCAAAGTGTTCAGATTTGGCTTATCCTATTCTAATTGAACTGGTCCAGCTAACCTACAGACTGTACTGACGCCACAGAGCCAGTCAGTTTTAGAGCCTCACAGATGGGGTGGAATTCAAGTTTAGGTGGTCCAGCTAACCTACAGACTGTACTGACGCAACTGATCCAGTCTGTTTTAGAGCCTCACAGATAGGAGGTGGAATTCAAGTTTAGGTGGTCCAGCTAACCTACAGACTGCACTGACGCAACTGAGCCAGTCTGTTTTAGAGCCTCACCAATAGGAGGTGGAATTCAAGTTTAGCTGGTCCAGCTAACCTACAGACTGCACTGACGCAACTGAGCCAGTCTGTTGAAGAGCCTCACAGATAGGAGGTGGAATTCAAGTTTAGGTGGTCCAGCTAACCTACAGACTGTACTGACACCAATATGCCAGTCTGTTTCAAAGTCTCAGTAGAATATCAGTTGTAAACTAACAATCCTGAATTCTCGTATAAATGCCAAATTTGACAGGCCCAGTCTGGAGACGGCAAGTCAGCTTTGATGCAGACGAGTGACGCAAGCAACTCCAGCAAGATATCGACCAAGACTTTAAGACCAAGAGCCATTAAGTCGACTATAGGCTGACACCTCACGTCTGGACACTTCTAAGAAGTCGGCTGAGGCACCTGAGACGCTGGTCAGTCCGGTGGACAGACGTGTTGCCTCATCGCAGTTCAGTCATAGGACGAGATTGAATCTACTGTGGTGAGCTTGCTGCAAAAGTGTTCAGATTTGGCTTATCCTATTCTAATTGAACTGGTCCAGCTAACCTACAGACTGTACTGACGCCACAGAGCCAGTCTGTTTTAGAGCCTCACAGATGGGGTGGAATTCAAGTTTAGGTGGTCCAGCTAACCTACAGACTGTACTGACGCAATTGATCAAGTCTGTTTAAGAGCCTCACAGATAGGAGGTGGAATTCAAGTTTAGCTGGTCCAGCTAACCTACAGACTGCACTGACGCAACTGAGCCAGTCTGTTGAAGAGCCTCACAGATAGGAGGTGGAATTCAAGTTTAGGTGGTCCAGCTAACCTACAGACTGTACTGACACCAATATGCCAGTCTGTTTCAAAGTCTCAGTAGAATATCAGTTGTAAACTGTCAATCCTGAATTCTCGTATAAATGCCAAATTTGACAGGCCCAGTCTGGAGACGGCAAGTCAGCTTTGATGCAGACGAGTGACGCAAGCAACTCCAGCAAGATATCGACCAAGACTTTAAGACCAAGAGCCATTAAGTCGACTATAGGCTGACACCTCACGTCTGGACACTTCTAAGAAGTCAGCTGAGGCACCTGAGACGCTGGTCAGTCCGGTGGACAGACGTGTTGCCTCATCGCAGTTCAGTCATAGGACGAGATTGAATCTACTGTGGTGAGCTTGCTGCAAAGTGTTCAGATTTGGCTTATCCTATTCTAATTGAACTGGTCCAGCTAACCTACAGACTGTACTGACGCCACAGAGCCAGTCAGTTTTAGAGCCTCACAGATGGGGTGGAATTCAAGTTTAGGTGGTCCAGCTAACCTACAGACTGTACTGACGCAACTGATCCAGTCTGTTTTAGAGCCTCACAGATAGGAGGTGGAATTCAAGTTTAGGTGGTCCAGCTAACCTACAGACTGCACTGACGCAACTGAGCCAGTCTGTTTTAGAGCCTCACCAATAGGAGGTGGAATTCAAGTTTAGCTGGTCCAGCTAACCTACAGACTGCACTGACGCAACTGAGCCAGTCTGTTGAAGAGCCTCACAGATAGGAGGTGGAATTCAAGTTTAGGTGGTCCAGCTAACCTACAGACTGTACTGACACCAATATGCCAGTCTGTTTCAAAGTCTCAGTAGAATATCAGTTGTAAACTCAATCCTGAATTCTCGTATAAATGCCAAATTTGACAGGCCCAGTCTGGAGACGGCAAGTCAGCTTTGATGCAGACGAGTGACGCAAGCAACTCCAGCAAGATATCGACCAAGACTTTAAGACCAAGAGCCATTAAGTCGACTATAGGCTGACACCTCACGTCTGGACACTTCTAAGAAGTCGGCTGAGGCACCTGAGACGCTGGTCAGTCCGGTGGACAGACGTGTTGCCTCATCGCAGTTCAGTCATAGGACGAGATTGAATCTACTGTGGTGAGCTTGCTGCAAAAGTGTTCAGATTTGGCTTATCCTATTCTAATTGAACTGGTCCAGCTAACCTACAGACTGTACTGACGCCACAGAGCCAGTCTGTTTTAGAGCCTCACAGATGGGGTGGAATTCAAGTTTAGGTGGTCCAGCTAACCTACAGACTGTACTGACGCAATTGATCAAGTCTGTTTAAGAGCCTCACAGATAGGAGGTGGAATTCAAGTTTAGCTGGTCCAGCTAACCTACAGACTGCACTGACGCAACTGAGCCAGTCTGTTGAAGAGCCTCACAGATAGGAGGTGGAATTCAAGTTTAGGTGGTCCAGCTAACCTACAGACTGTACTGACACCAATATGCCAGTCTGTTTCAAAGTCTCAGTAGAATATCAGTTGTAAACTGTCAATCCTTAATTCTCGTATAAATGCCAAATTTGACAGGCCCAGTCTGGAGACGGCAAGTCAGCTTTGATGCAGACGAGTGACGCAAGCAACTCCAGCAAGATATCGACCAAGACTTTAAGACCAAGAGCCATTAAGTCGACTATAGGCTGACACCTCACGTCTGGACACTTCTAAGAAGTCAGCTGAGGCACCTGAGACGCTGGTCAGTCCGGTGGACAGACGTGTTGCCTCATCGCAGTTCAGTCATAGGACGAGATTGAATCTACTGTGGTGAGCTTGCTGCAAAGTGTTCAGATTTGGCTTATCCTATTCTAATTGAACTGGTCCAGCTAACCTACAGACTGTACTGACGCCACAGAGCCAGTCTGTTTTAGAGCCTCACAGATGGGGTGGAATTCAAGTTTAGGTGGTCCAGCTAACCTACAGACTGTACTGACGCAACTGATCCAGTCTGTTGAAGAGCCTCACAGATAGGAGGTGGAATTCAAGTTTAGGTGGTCCAGCTAACCTACAGACTGCACTGACGCAACTGAGCCAGTCTGTTTTAGAGCCTCACAATAGGAGGTGGAATTCAAGTTTAGCTGGTCCAGCTAACCTACAGACTGCACTGACGCAACTGAGCCAGTCTGTTGAAGAGCCTCACAGATAGGAGGTGGAATTCAAGTTTAGGTGGTCCAGCTAACCTACAGACTGTACTGACACCAATATGCCAGTCTGTTTCAAAGTCTCAGTAGAATATCAGTTGTAAACTGTCAATCCTGAATTCTCGTATAAATGCCAAATTTGACAGGCCCAGTCTGGAGACGGCAAGTCAGCTTTGATGCAGACGAGTGACGCAAGCAACTCCAGCAAGATATCGACCAAGACTTTAAGACCAAGAGCCATTAAGTCGACTATAGGCTGACACCTCACGTCTGGACACTTCTAAGAAGTCAGCTGAGGCACCTGAGACGCTGGTCAGTCCGGTGGACAGACGTGTTGCCTCATCGCAGTTCAGTCATAGGACGAGATTGAATCTACTGTGGTGAGCTTGCTGCAAAGTGTTCAGATTTGGCTTATCCTATTCTAATTGAACTGGTCCAGCTAACCTACAGACTGTACTGACGCCACAGAGCCAGTCAGTTTTAGAGCCTCACAGATGGGGTGGAATTCAAGTTTAGGTGGTCCAGCTAACCTACAGACTGTACTGACGCAACTGATCCAGTCTGTTTTAGAGCCTCACAGATAGGAGGTGGAATTCAAGTTTAGGTGGTCCAGCTAACCTACAGACTGCACTGACGCAACTGAGCCAGTCTGTTTTAGAGCCTCACCAATAGGAGGTGGAATTCAAGTTTAGCTGGTCCAGCTAACCTACAGACTGCACTGACGCAACTGAGCCAGTCTGTTGAAGAGCCTCACAGATAGGAGGTGGAATTCAAGTTTAGGTGGTCCAGCTAACCTACAGACTGTACTGACACCAATATGCCAGTCTGTTTCAAAGTCTCAGTAGAATATCAGTTGTAAACTAACAATCCTGAATTCTCGTATAAATGCCAAATTTGACAGGCCCAGTCTGGAGACGGCAAGTCAGCTTTGATGCAGACGAGTGACGCAAGCAACTCCAGCAAGATATCGACCAAGACTTTAAGACCAAGAGCCATTAAGTCGACTATAGGCTGACACCTCACGTCTGGACACTTCTAAGAAGTCGGCTGAGGCACCTGAGACGCTGGTCAGTCCGGTGGACAGACGTGTTGCCTCATCGCAGTTCAGTCATAGGACGAGATTGAATCTACTGTGGTGAGCTTGCTGCAAAAGTGTTCAGATTTGGCTTATCCTATTCTAATTGAACTGGTCCAGCTAACCTACAGACTGTACTGACGCCACAGAGCCAGTCTGTTTTAGAGCCTCACAGATGGGGTGGAATTCAAGTTTAGGTGGTCCAGCTAACCTACAGACTGTACTGACGCAATTGATCAGTCTGTTTAAGAGCCTCACAGATAGGAGGTGGAATTCAAGTTTAGCTGGTCCAGCTAACCTACAGACTGCACTGACGCAACTGAGCCAGTCTGTTGAAGAGCCTCACAGATAGGAGGTGGAATTCAAGTTTAGGTGGTCCAGCTAACCTACAGACTGTACTGACACCAATATGCCAGTCTGTTTCAAAGTCTCAGTAGAATATCAGTTGTAAACTGTCAATCCTTAATTCTCGTATAAATGCCAAATTTGACAGGCCCAGTCTGGAGACGGCAAGTCAGCTTTGATGCAGACGAGTGACGCAAGCAACTCCAGCAAGATATCGACCAAGACTTTAAGACCAAGAGCCATTAAGTCGACTATAGGCTGACACCTCACGTCTGGACACTTCTAAGAAGTCAGCTGAGGCACCTGAGACGCTGGTCAGTCCGGTGGACAGACGTGTTGCCTCATCGCAGTTCAGTCATAGGACGAGATTGAATCTACTGTGGTGAGCTTGCTGCAAAGTGTTCAGATTTGGCTTATCCTATTCTAATTGAACTGGTCCAGCTAACCTACAGACTGTACTGACGCCACAGAGCCAGTCTGTTTTAGAGCCTCACAGATGGGGTGGAATTCAAGTTTAGGTGGTCCAGCTAACCTACAGACTGTACTGACGCAACTGATCCAGTCTGTTGAAGAGCCTCACAGATAGGAGGTGGAATTCAAGTTTAGGTGGTCCAGCTAACCTACAGACTGCACTGACGCAACTGAGCCAGTCTGTTTTAGAGCCTCACCAATAGGAGGTGGAATTCAAGTTTAGCTGGTCCAGCTAACCTACAGACTGCACTGACGCAACTGAGCCAGTCTGTTGAAGAGCCTCACAGATAGGAGGTGGAATTCAAGTTTAGGTGGTCCAGCTAACCTACAGACTGTACTGACACCAATATGCCAGTCTGTTTCAAAGTCTCAGTAGAATATCAGTTGTAAACTGTCAATCCTGAATTCTCGTATAAATGCCAAATTTGACAGGCCCAGTCTGGAGACGGCAAGTCAGCTTTGATGCAGACGAGTGACGCAAGCAACTCCAGCAAGATATCGACCAAGACTTTAAAGGCCAAGAGCCATTAGTCGACTATAGGCTGACACCTCACGTCTGGACACTTCTAAGAAGTCGGCTGAGGCACCTGAGACGCTGGTCAGTCCGGTGGACAGACGTGTTGCCTCATCGCAGTTCAGTCATAGGACGAGATTGAATCTACTGTGGTGAGCTTGCTGCAAAAGTGTTCAGATTTGGCTTATCCTATTCTAATTGAACTGGTCCAGCTAACCTACAGACTGTACTGACGCCACAGAGCCAGTCTGTTTTAGAGCCTCATAGATGGGGTGGAATTCAAGTTTAGGAGGTCCAGCTAACCTACAGACTGCACTGACGCCACAGAGCCAGTCTGTTTAAGAGCCTCACAGATAGGAGGTGGAATTCAAGTTTAGGTGGTCCAGCTAACCTACAGACTGTACTGACACCAATATGCCAGTCTGTTTCAAAGTCTCAGTAGAATATCAGTTGTAAACTGTCAATCCTGAATTCTCGTATAAATGCCAAATTTGACAGGCCCAGTCTGGAGACGGCAAGTCAGCTTTGATGCAGACGAGTGACGCAAGCAACTCCAGCAAGATATCGACCAAGACTTTAAGACCAAGAGCCATTAAGTCGACTATAGGCTGACACCTCACGTCTGGACACTTCTAAGAAGTCAGCTGAGGCACCTGAGACGCTGGTCAGTCCGGTGGACAGACGTGTTGCCTCATCGCAGTTCAGTCATAGGACGAGATTGAATCTACTGTGGTGAGCTTGCTGCAAAGTGTTCAGATTTGGCTTATCCTATTCTAATTGAACTGTCCAGCTAACCTACAGACTGTACTGACGCCACAGAGAGTCTAGAGCCTCACAGATGGGGTGGAATTCAAGTTTAGGTGGTCCAGCTAACCTACAGACTGTACTGACGCAACTGATCCAGTCTGTTTTAGAGCCTCACAGATAGGAGGTGGAATTCAAGTTTAGGTGGTCCAGCTAACCTACAGACTGCACTGACGCAACTGAGCCAGTCTGTTTTAGAGCCTCACCAATAGGAGGTGGAATTCAAGTTTAGCTGGTCCAGCTAACCTACAGACTGCACTGACGCAACTGAGCCAGTCTGTTGAAGAGCCTCACAGATAGGAGGTGGAATTCAAGTTTAGGTGGTCCAGCTAACCTACAGACTGTACTGACACCAATATGCCAGTCTGTTTCAAAGTCTCAGTAGAATATCAGTTGTAAACTGTCAATCCTGAATTCTCGTATAAATGCCAAATTTGACAGGCCCAGTCTGGAGACGGCAAGTCAGCTTTGATGCAGACGAGTGACGCAAGCAACTCCAGCAAGATATCGACCAAGACTTTAAAGGCCAAGAGCCATTAGTCGACTATAGGCTGACACCTCACGTCTGGACACTTCTAAGAAGTCGGCTGAGGCACCTGAGACGCTGGTCAGTCCGGTGGACAGACGTGTTGCCTCATCGCAGTTCAGTCATAGGACGAGATTGAATCTACTGTGGTGAGCTTGCTGCAAAAGTGTTCAGATTTGGCTTATCCTATTCTAATTGAACTGGTCCAGCTAACCTACAGACTGTACTGACGCCACAGAGCCAGTCTGTTTTAGAGCCTCATAGATGGGGTGGAATTCAAGTTTAGGAGGTCCAGCTAACCTACAGACTGCACTGACGCCACAGAGCCAGTCTGTTTAAGAGCCTCACAGATAGGAGGTGGAATTCAAGTTTAGGTGGTCCAGCTAACCTACAGACTGTACTGACACCAATATGCCAGTCTGTTTCAAAGTCTCAGTAGAATATCAGTTGTAAACTGTCAATCCTGAATTCTCGTATAAATGCCAAATTTGACAGGCCCAGTCTGGAGACGGCAAGTCAGCTTTGATGCAGACGAGTGACGCAAGCAACTCCAGCAAGATATCGACCAAGACTTTAAGACCAAGAGCCATTAAGTCGACTATAGGCTGACACCTCACGTCTGGACACTTCTAAGAAGTCAGCTGAGGCACCTGAGACGCTGGTCAGTCCGGTGGACAGACGTGTTGCCTCATCGCAGTTCAGTCATAGGACGAGATTGAATCTACTGTGGTGAGCTTGCTGCAAAGTGTTCAGATTTGGCTTATCCTATTCTAATTGAACTGGTCCAGCTAACCTACAGACTGTACTGACGCCACAGAGCCGGTCTGTTTTAGAGCCTCACAGATGGGGTGGAATTCAAGTTTAGGTGGTCCAGCTAACCTACAGACTGTACTGACGCAACTGATCAAGTCTGTTTAAGAGCCTCACAGATAGGAGGTGGAATTCAAGTTTAGCTGGTCCAGCTAACCTACAGACTGCACTGACGCAACTGAGCCAGTCTGTTGAAGAGCCTCACAGATAGGAGGTGGAATTCAAGTTTAGGTGGTCCAGCTAACCTACAGACTGTACTGACACCAATATGCCAGTCTGTTTCAAAGTCTCAGTAGAATATCAGTTGTAAACTGTCAATCCTTAATTCTCGTATAAATGCCAAATTTGACAGGCCCAGTCTGGAGACGGCAAGTCAGCTTTGATGCAGACGAGTGACGCAAGCAACTCCAGCAAGATATCGACCAAGACTTTAAGACCAAGAGCCATTAAGTCGACTATAGGCTGACACCTCACGTCTGGACACTTCTAAGAAGTCAGCTGAGGCACCTGAGACGCTGGTCAGTCCGGTGGACAGACGTGTTGCCTCATCGCAGTTCAGTCATAGGACGAGATTGAATCTACTGTGGTGAGCTTGCTGCAAAGTGTTCAGATTTGGCTTATCCTATTCTAATTGAACTGGTCCAGCTAACCTACAGACTGTACTGACGCCACAGAGCCAGTCTGTTTTAGAGCCTCACAGATGGGGTGGAATTCAAGTTTAGGTGGTCCAGCTAACCTACAGACTGTACTGACGCAACTGATCCAGTCTGTTGAAGAGCCTCACAGATAGGAGGTGGAATTCAAGTTTAGGTGGTCCAGCTAACCTACAGACTGCACTGACGCAACTGAGCCAGTCTGTTTTAGAGCCTCACCAATAGGAGGTGGAATTCAAGTTTAGCTGGTCCAGCTAACCTACAGACTGCACTGACGCAACTGAGCCAGTCTGTTGAAGAGCCTCACAGATAGGAGGTGGAATTCAAGTTTAGGTGGTCCAGCTAACCTACAGACTGTACTGACACCAATATGCCAGTCTGTTTCAAAGTCTCAGTAGAATATCAGTTGTAAACTGTCAATCCTGAATTCTCGTATAAATGCCAAATTTGACAGGCCCAGTCTGGAGACGGCAAGTCAGCTTTGATGCAGACGAGTGACGCAAGCAACTCCAGCAAGATATCGACCAAGACTTTAAAGGCCAAGAGCCATTAGTCGACTATAGGCTGACACCTCACGTCTGGACACTTCTAAGAAGTCGGCTGAGGCACCTGAGACGCTGGTCAGTCCGGTGGACAGACGTGTTGCCTCATCGCAGTTCAGTCATAGGACGAGATTGAATCTACTGTGGTGAGCTTGCTGCAAAAGTGTTCAGATTTGGCTTATCCTATTCTAATTGAACTGGTCCAGCTAACCTACAGACTGTACTGACGCCACAGAGCCAGTCTGTTTTAGAGCCTCATAGATGGGGTGGAATTCAAGTTTAGGAGGTCCAGCTAACCTACAGACTGCACTGACGCCACAGAGCCAGTCTGTTTAAGAGCCTCACAGATAGGAGGTGGAATTCAAGTTTAGGTGGTCCAGCTAACCTACAGACTGTACTGACACCAATATGCCAGTCTGTTTCAAAGTCTCAGTAGAATATCAGTTGTAAACTGTCAATCCTGAATTCTCGTATAAATGCCAAATTTGACAGGCCCAGTCTGGAGACGGCAAGTCAGCTTTGATGCAGACGAGTGACGCAAGCAACTCCAGCAAGATATCGACCAAGACTTTAAGACCAAGAGCCATTAAGTCGACTATAGGCTGACACCTCACGTCTGGACACTTCTAAGAAGTCAGCTGAGGCACCTGAGACGCTGGTCAGTCCGGTGGACAGACGTGTTGCCTCATCGCAGTTCAGTCATAGGACGAGATTGAATCTACTGTGGTGAGCTTGCTGCAAAGTGTTCAGATTTGGCTTATCCTATTCTAATTGAACTGGTCCAGCTAACCTACAGACTGTACTGACGCCACAGAGGTCTGTTTTAGAGCCTCACAGATGGGGTGGAATTCAAGTTTAGGTGGTCCAGCTAACCTACAGACTGTACTGACGCAACTGATCAAGTCTGTTTAAGAGCCTCACAGATAGGAGGTGGAATTCAAGTTTAGCTGGTCCAGCTAACCTACAGACTGCACTGACGCAACTGAGCCAGTCTGTTGAAGAGCCTCACAGATAGGAGGTGGAATTCAAGTTTAGGTGGTCCAGCTAACCTACAGACTGTACTGACACCAATATGCCAGTCTGTTTCAAAGTCTCAGTAGAATATCAGTTGTAAACTGTCAATCCTAATTCTCGTATAAATGCCAAATTTGACAGGCCCAGTCTGGAGACGGCAAGTCAGCTTTGATGCAGACGAGTGACGCAAGCAACTCCAGCAAGATATCGACCAAGACTTTAAGACCAAGAGCCATTAAGTCGACTATAGGCTGACACCTCACGTCTGGACACTTCTAAGAAGTCAGCTGAGGCACCTGAGACGCTGGTCAGTCCGGTGGACAGACGTGTTGCCTCATCGCAGTTCAGTCATTGGACGAGATTGAATCTACTGTGGTGAGCTTGCTGCAAAAGTGTTCAGATTTGGCTTATCCTATTCTAATTGAACTGGTCCAGCTAACCTACAGACTGTACTGACGCCACAGAGCCAGTCTGTTTTAGAGCCTCACAGATGGGGTGGAATTCAAGTTTAGGTGGTCCAGCTAACCTACAGACTGTACTGACGCAACTGATCCAGTCTGTTTTAGAGCCTCACAGATAGGAGGTGGAATTCAAGTTTAGGTGGTCCAGCTAACCTACAGACTGCACTGACGCAACTGAGCCAGTCTGTTTTAGAGCCTCACCAATAGGAGGTGGAATTCAAGTTTAGCTGGTCCAGCTAACCTACAGACTGCACTGACGCAACTGAGCCAGTCTGTTGAAGAGCCTCACAGATAGGAGGTGGAATTCAAGTTTAGGTGGTCCAGCTAACCTACAGACTGTACTGACACCAATATGCCAGTCTGTTTCAAAGTCTCAGTAGAATATCAGTTGTAAACTGTCAATCCTGAATTCTCGTATAAATGCCAAATTTGACAGGCCCAGTCTGGAGACGGCAAGTCAGCTTTGATGCAGACGAGTGACGCAAGCAACTCCAGCAAGATATCGACCAAGACTTTAAAGGCCAAGAGCCATTAGTCGACTATAGGCTGACACCTCACGTCTGGACACTTCTAAGAAGTCGGCTGAGGCACCTGAGACGCTGGTCAGTCCGGTGGACAGACGTGTTGCCTCATCGCAGTTCAGTCATAGGACGAGATTGAATCTACTGTGGTGAGCTTGCTGCAAAAGTGTTCAGATTTGGCTTATCCTATTCTAATTGAACTGGTCCAGCTAACCTACAGACTGTACTGACGCCACAGAGCCAGTCTGTTTTAGAGCCTCATAGATGGGGTGGAATTCAAGTTTAGGAGGTCCAGCTAACCTACAGACTGCACTGACGCCACAGAGCCAGTCTGTTTAAGAGCCTCACAGATAGGAGGTGGAATTCAAGTTTAGGTGGTCCAGCTAACCTACAGACTGCACTGACACCAATATGCCAGTCTGTTTCAAAGTCTCAGTAGAATATCAGTTGTAAACTGTCAATCCTGAATTCTCGTATAAATGCCAAATTTGACAGGCCCAGTCTGGAGACGGCAAGTCAGCTTTGATGCAGACGAGTGACGCAAGCAACTCCAGCAAGATATCGACCAAGACTTTAAGACCAAGAGCCATTAAGTCGACTATAGGCTGACACCTCACGTCTGGACACTTCTAAGAAGTCAGCTGAGGCACCTGAGACGCTGGTCAGTCCGGTGGACAGACGTGTTGCCTCATCGCAGTTCAGTCATAGGACGAGATTGAATCTACTGTGGTGAGCTTGCTGCAAAGTGTTCAGATTTGGCTTATCCTATTCTAATTGAACTGGTCCAGCTAACCTACAGACTGTACTGACGCCACAGAGCCAGTCTGTTTTAGAGCCTCACAGATGGGGTGGAATTCAAGTTTAGGTGGTCCAGCTAACCTACAGACTGTACTGACGCAACTGATCCAGTCTGTTGAAGAGCCTCACAGATAGGAGGTGGAATTCAAGTTTAGGTGGTCCAGCTAACCTACAGACTGCACTGACGCAACTGAGCCAGTCTGTTTTAGAGCCTCACCAATAGGAGGTGGAATTCAAGTTTAGCTGGTCCAGCTAACCTACAGACTGCACTGACGCAACTGAGCCAGTCTGTTGAAGAGCCTCACAGATAGGAGGTGGAATTCAAGTTTAGGTGGTCCAGCTAACCTACAGACTGTACTGACACCAATATGCCAGTCTGTTTCAAAGTCTCAGTAGAATATCAGTTGTAAACTGTCAATCCTGAATTCTCGTATAAATGCCAAATTTGACAGGCCCAGTCTGGAGACGGCAAGTCAGCTTTGATGCAGACGAGTGACGCAAGCAACTCCAGCAAGATATCGACCAAGACTTTAAGACCAAGAGCCATTAAGTCGACTATAGGCTGACACCTCACGTCTGGACACTTCTAAGAAGTCAGCTGAGGCACCTGAGACGCTGGTCAGTCCGGTGGACAGACGTGTTGCCTCATCGCAGTTCAGTCATAGGACGAGATTGAATCTACTGTGGTGAGCTTGCTGCAAAGTGTTCAGATTTGGCTTATCCTATTCTAATTGAACTGGTCCAGCTAACCTACAGACTGTACTGACGCCACAGAGCCAGTCTGTTTTAGAGCCTCACAGATGGGGTGGAATTCAAGTTTAGGTGGTCCAGCTAACCTACAGACTGTACTGACGCAACTGATCCAGTCTGTTTTAGAGCCTCACAGATAGGAGGTGGAATTCAAGTTTAGGTGGTCCAGCTAACCTACAGACTGCACTGACGCAACTGAGCCAGTCTGTTTTAGAGCCTCACCAATAGGAGGTGGAATTCAAGTTTAGCTGGTCCAGCTAACCTACAGACTGTACTGACGCAACTGAGCCAGTCTGTTTTAGAGCCTCATAGATGGGGTGGAATTCAAGTTTAGGAGGTCCAGCTAACCTACAGACTGCACTGACGCCACAGAGCCAGTCTGTTTAAGAGCCTCACAGATAGGAGGTGGAATTCAAGTTTAGGTGGTCCAGCTAACCTACAGACTGCACTGACACCAATATGCCAGTCTGTTTCAAAGTCTCAGTAGAATATCAGTTGTAAACTGTCAATCCTGAATTCTCGTATAAATGCCAAATTTGACAGGCCCAGTCTGGAGACGGCAAGTCAGCTTTGATGCAGACGAGTGACGCAAGCAACTCCAGCAAGATATCGACCAAGACTTTAAAGGCCAAGAGCGATTAGTCGACTATAGGCTGACACCTCACGTCTGGAAACTTCTAAGAAGTCGGCTTAGGCACCTGAGACGCTGGTCAGTCCGGTGGACAGACGTGTTGCCTCATCGCAGTTCAGTCATAGGACGAGATTGAATCTACTGTGGTGAGCTTGCTGCAAAGTGTTCAGATTTGGCTTATCCTATTCTAATTGAACTGGTCCAGCTAACCTACAGACTGTACTGACGCCACAGAGCCAGTCTGTTTTAGAGCCTCACAGATGGGGTGGAATTCAAGTTTAGGTGGTCCAGCTAACCTACAGACTGTACTGACGCAACTGATCCAGTCTGTTTTAGAGCCTCACAGATAGGAGGTGGAATTCAAGTTTAGGTGGTCCAGCTAACCTACAGACTGCACTGACGCAACTGAGCCAGTCTGTTTTAGAGCCTCACCAATAGGAGGTGGAATTCAAGTTTAGCTGGTCCAGCTAACCTACAGACTGCACTGACGCAACTGAGCCAGTCTGTTGAAGAGCCTCACAGATAGGAGGTGGAATTCAAGTTTAGGTGGTCCAGCTAACCTACAGACTGTACTGACACCAATATGCCAGTCTGTTTCAAAGTCTCAGTAGAATATCAGTTGTAAACTGTCAATCCTGAATTCTCGTATAAATGCCAAATTTGACAGGCCCAGTCTGGAGACGGCAAGTCAGCTTTGATGCAGACGAGTGACGCAAGCAACTCCAGCAAGATATCGACCAAGACTTTAAAGGCCAAGAGCCATTAGTCGACTATAGGCTGACACCTCACGTCTGGACACTTCTAAGAAGTCGGCTGAGGCACCTGAGACGCTGGTCAGTCCGGTGGACAGACGTGTTGCCTCATCGCAGTTCAGTCATAGGACGAGATTGAATCTACTGTGATGAGCTTGCTGCAAAAGTGTTCAGATTTGGCTTATCCTATTCTAATTGAACTGGTCCAGCTAACCTACAGACTGTACTGACGCCACAGAGCCAGTCTGTTTTAGAGCCTCATAGATGGGGTGGAATTCAAGTTTAGGAGGTCCAGCTAACCTACAGACTGCACTGACGCCACAGAGCCAGTCTGTTTTAGAGCCTCATAGATGGGGTGGAATTCAAGTTTAGGTGGTCCAGCTAACCTAGAGACTGCACTGACGCAACTGATCAAGTCTGTTTAAGAGCCCCACAGATAGGAGGTGGAATTCAAGTTTAGGTGGTCCAGCTAACCTACAGACTGCACTGACACCAATATGCCAGTCTGTTTCAAAGTCTCAGTAGAATATCAGTTGTAAACTGTCAATCCTGAATTCTCGTATAAATGCCAAATTTGACAGGCCCAGTCTGGAGACGGCAAGTCAGCTTTGATGCAGACGAGTGACGCAAGCAACTCCGGCAAAATGAAGACGATTTTTTTGTGCTCAACCGCAAAAGTTTGTTTATGATGATATTGACTGCGACAGCTTGTGGCTTTCTGTGAGATGATTCCGCTATCCGTCGTAACATGTCTCGTCCGTCCGGTAAAACTTTTTTCATTTTTCAAAAATTGAATGGAAAGTTTTTTTATTGTAATACGTGAAATTTATTAGGCAAATGTATTTAATAATTATATCGTCGTCAATCTACTTGCCTTTTGGCACATATTTGGGACGTTAAGTGCGTTTCTTTAGGTTTATCATTATTCTAGTGAAAAACAAATATGACTTTTTGCTATTTAAACTTTTGCTTGGCCGTTAATTTGCACTTGTAACTATTTTTCTCGGCCTAAAAATTAGTTGCATTTGATTCATTTGTTTTTAATGGGGATGATGGTTCTTGAGTCCGGAGCAAACTAGAACTGAATGCATTATTTTCACTTTATTACATATTGTGTATTTGGGACTTCTGTCACGTGACTTTTAGTGTTGTTTCTCGTGCTTAACAGTACTGGGTCGATAATAATCCCAGTACTCTGCTAAATAAATGATGGTCCACCTAAACGGTGTCTTTTTGAAGGTCCACCTAAAACAGGTCCGGGCTGGTCCAGCTATCCCAGTTGAAAGTGACATGCAGTTTCCACGAGATGGCTAATCTGCAGGCTAAACTGAAAGACAACCCACGCTAACTTTTCGTGTAGAGACAAAAGACACCGGTTTTATAAGGAAACTAGGTGGTCCACCTAATGCATTAACCAAACTCTGGTCCCGCTAAACACACAGACAGCGGTATGTCTGTCTGTCTGTCTGTCTGTCTGTCTGTCTGTCTGTCTGTCTGTCTGTCTGTCTGTCTGTCTATGCATGCATACGGAAAACGAGAAACAACCAGACAGAAACAAACTATCACAAACTAAAACAATAAATGGCTGCATATTTTTGGACAGACAGGAACTGGGTTCCAGAATGGAGTTTGCAGTCAAGCCAGGTATATTATTCCGAACAAAGTTTTCACAAGACTACAATGACTTCTGATGCTACAAAAAAGCTATTCCGGTTAAATCATGAGATTATTTTGTATAATGTGTTCTGTAAAACTCAAATTGTCTCCGATAAAGAAACTGGCACACAGGTACACAATTTTAAGCTATAGGGCAGGCAGACATATCTGATTAAAAAAGTTTTTGATAATGTCAGCGAACGGCTCAGAATGGTTCAGATGTGCTCACAAGTATGAGCTTCTCAACGTCTGAATGGAGGGGTGAGGTAGGGAGGTTCTCGGATCAGACAGAGAATCATGAATGAGATGGACAGATGCATAAATGAGATAAACGAATGATAGGCAAAGGTAAATATGAGAAAATATTGACAATAATAAGACAGAATCGAGACAACGAAATTGAAAAGTGTTTAAAAACCCTCTTTAAGTGTTAACCGAACAGGGTGGCTCCAGTTCCGCCGACTCATACCGGCTTGTAGAAGAACATGGTGTCCACATCGCAGTGATTGAACCGTCTGGTCTCGCCTTTCTGGTCTTTGTACTCGCCCTTGGGATACAGCCCGCTGGTGCGTACCGTCAGCATGAGCTGCCAGCCCAGGTTGCGGAGCGCCTCAACGATGGCGAGTAGCAGAGCGACCGACGGAACAACCGAACGAGACCAGGGCGTCCCCCCAAGGTTCATACCCCACCACAGGTCCTTGGTAAACTCGGTGTACACTTCCTTGTACCAGGTGTCGAAGATGACCGAACGAATCGCCGAGCGAGCGTCGAGCGGCGCTTTGCAGGCGCGCAGCATGCCTTTGCCCATGAGGGCCAGGCAGAACACGGCGCACTTGGCGGGCTGGGCGCGACCGAACACGATGCTGGACTTGGCGTGGTCGTTCTTGTCGAATCGCAGGATGGGTCGCCAGCCGTCCTGAAAGGGGGAAGTTCGCTTGAGTTGCTGGCACCGGGTCCGCTCCGCAGTTCTCAGTAAACACGTCTGACTCTCGCGCTACGGCAACCCTTGCATTCATTTGGGACTTGTGGCCACACGACCCCAACGAAGGCCCATTTCTGTGCGGACGCTCCAAATTAATGTCGACCATTCTCGAAACTCACGGACTCACAAGAACTCACGATAGTCAGGCGCGCTAACCGTTAAGTTGCTACTAGCTACGAGCTATGCATGCATATGGTAGTCATTCCCTTTTTTTAGTTAGCCAGCGGGCAAAAAGCACTAGGTGTCTCGTTTACAAGCGTATTGACATGGAGGAACAATGAAAGTGGAAACCGGGGGACCATCGGTTTGTGCGCTCTGATAGGCCAGAGCTCTGGCCTCAGTGGACGGACATGCTTGAAGTTCTTTTGTAATATCAGTGAGCCACATTATTGCAGACACTGCAATAGAGTGCCTTCAGGCTCTTCTGTGGGCAGTCTTATTATGCGACCAAATCGTAGGTTTCAAAGCTCATTAAAAAAATACGTCGTACATCCCAGGCCCTTGCTTCTGTGCAGAGTTGATTAATTGTATGTTTTGTTATTCCCTTTATCTCTTATAGTTTCACAGAGCCATTCTAAATCATCTCAATAAATAATGTTTTCTGCAAGACTAAGAGCACTGATCAAATCTAGGAAACAATTTCACATTTGCTTGCTCGGAAAAGTCCTTTGAAAATCGAATCAAACGCTGTCAACAGGTTTACGAAGTACGTGAAGACATATAGAAAAATAATTCTTTAGGAAAATGGAAACAACGAACGGAATTTTTCTAATTAGCGAAATTTCTGATCCATTTTACTTCTTATACATCCTGAGTAGTCTATGAAGGTTATTAAACACTGAATTCTAATATTAAGCCCAAGATTCTTCTCTGATCCAAGTGCCTGTGATGCGAATCTTCACTGCTTCTTCACAGACAATTTCAGCAGCCTATAGACCGATACAGCATCGACACAACAGCAGAGTGTCTCACCTGCAGCGCGTCGGTGAACAGTCGCACCAGATACAACTTGCCGTACATGCTTCTCTCATCAAAGTAGTGCACCCGCCAGATCTGGACGTTGAGCTCAACGAGAACCGAGTGGCTGTAGTTGGACACTGACTTGACCCCGCCGAACTCCGTCTGGTTCCAAAACTTCTGAGTCACGTCGAGGCACCACTTGACAGAGGAATTGTCGGACGAAACCAGTCGAATACAATTTTTCCGCTCCAAAGACACCATCAGCAGGCGCGTGTCCGTGAGCTCGAGACACTTTTCTGGGGCTTTCCTCATCACCTGGATTGGAGTTTTAATCGGTATTTTGTATAGAGAAAATAAAACAACCAGCCAACCAAAACGAACCAACCAGCAAAACAACTAACCAAGCAACCAAGCAACCAAGCAACCAAGCAACCAAGCAACCAAGCAACCAAGCAACCAAGCAACCAAGCAACCAAGCAACCAAGCAACCAAGCAACCAAGCAACCAAGCAACCAAGCAACCAAGCAACCAAGCAACCAAGCAACCAAGCAGCCAACCAACCAACCAACCAACCAACCAACCAACCAACCAACCAACCAACCAACCAACCAACCAACCAACCAACCAACCAACCAACCAACCAACCAACCAACCAACCAACCAAACAACCAATCAAACAACCAACCAACTAACGAAACAACCAACCAACCAACCAAGCAACTAATAGAAATAACAAATTTAAATAGTTGGTTATGCATTCATGGTACTAGCAGTATTATGCTTGTTCTAACCAGAGTGTCGTTCTGTCCAAGGTTCAGCGCCACTTCCGGCCAGAATCCACGACCGATGGCCGACTCGATCAGGCGAAGCAGAATGTAGCGACCCATGTCCTTGATCTCCATGCTGCTGCCCTTGCCAGTGAACCAGATCGAGTCCTTGGCAACCAGGTGGAGACACGTCTCACTGATTTCGATTCTCCTGTACTCATGATTGCAGTACCGATCGAAAATCTCAGTTATGTCATTTTGTAGGTCGCGAGGGGCGAACCAGACCATTAGTGTGTCTTCTCCGTGCAAATCTATGACGGAAAATTTCATCTGGAAAATTTGAAAGTAGTAGTAGTAGTAGTAGTAGTAGTAGTAGTAGTAGTAGTAGTAGTAGTAGTAGTAGTAGTAGTAATAATAATAATAATAATAATAAATTGACTCGCTCACCTCCTCGGCGTCCTGGCCTTCCTCTTTCCGCACCTGCTCCAGCAGGATGGAGCTCAAGTTGAGTCCATCGTGCTTCCGCAGCAGTTTGATGCCGGCCAGCACGCGGTAGCCGTTGGCGTAGAGGCTGGCTAGGAAGTCGCAGAGGAAGCTGTAGCGCTTCCTGCACAGCGGCTCCACCGGCTCCACCGTGGGCATCGGGCGCAGCAGGCGGGCGCACGAGACTCTCTGCCAGCCGTCCTTGACGAGCCGGGCGTACGGCTGAAGGTCCTTGGAGCTGCCGCCAACATGAGCCAGCAAAGCTTTCATCAGCAGGCCGGAGAGCTCCGAGTCGCCGTAGAGAACGTCAAGGCCGCCAGCTTTGCTGCCGGTGTCGACGTCCCAGTCGCCAGTGCCGCCGCTGCTGCCGCACAGATCGCCGATTTCATGCGACACGTGCAGGGCGCAGTGGCCGTAGGAGCTGGTGAACTTCGGCGGAGTGAACACCCGCTCAACAGAGTTGCTTTGGCCCATTCTGATCAGCGGCGAGACAGGGAGGGAGTGATGCGAGGCAGATTGCAGCAGTCGGTTGAGACGGCACGGCTTTTACTGCCGCTGCATTGAGCACAGCGGAGGATTGGAATTTTTGGTTGTTTCCGAGAACTGCGCGTCCTGATTCGCTCAGGAGTAAAGAAATGAGGATTTTAGCCGCCCGAGAGCTGAGACCCGACTGACAGGTGTGTAACGGGGGGAGCGGGAGACGGGGATCACTTAGGGGCGGGAAGTCAGGAGTAGATGAGTAGCTGCAGCTGAGCACGGGATGAGGCTTTGAGCATCACAGGGAAGCGGAGTCGGGGAGGGGAGAACACCCTCTCTCGTCTCTTCGTATTCCCCGACTCAGGAGAAGACCTGCTGTTGCCCACAGCAGCTCAAGAGCAGGCAGCCTCGCCCGGCCCCGCCCAGTTCAGGCTCGCACCTGGAGACTCGCAACTTCCCTGCCGTGTCGCTCGGCCACCTGTCCGAAATGCAGGGAATCTGGGGATCCACCCATCTTGCGTCCCCACGCTTCCACGGCTGTGAGGCCCAAGGATTTTATGAATATGAATTTTGATATCTTCACGACACTGAGGCGAGCATGAATCTTGGAAACGCTGTCACAGACTTTAACTTTAAAATATTGAAATTTCACGAGCTGGGAAAGTCTCTAATCCAAGCTCCCCTGCTCAGTTCAGCTGTAGAAATAGAAAAATAAAGATAAAGGGCAGAACAGACGCAGATTGAAGGATATGTAATGTGGAACAGAGGAGGGGAGGAGATGAAGGGCGGAGGGGATGAAGAATCTGACCAGATGAAGAGTGGAGGAGATGAAGGGTAGTGGAGATGAAGGGTTGAGGAGATGAAGGGTTGAAAAGATGAAGGGTTGAGAAGATGAAAGGTTGAGAAGATGAAAGGTTGAGAAGATGAAGGGCAGTGGAGATGAAGGGTTGAGGAGATGAAGGGTAGTGGAGATGAAGGGTTGAGGAGATGAAGGGTTGAGGAGATGAAGGGCGGAGGAGATGAAGAGTCTGACGAGATGAAGAGTGGAGGAGATGAAGAGTTGAGGAGATGCAGGATGGGGGAGATGAAGGGTGGGGGAGATGAAGAGTTGAGGAGATGAAGGATGGGGGAGATGAAGGGTTGAGGAGATGAAGGGTTGAGGAGATGAAGGGCGGAGGAGATGAAGAGTCTGACGAGATGAAGAGTGGAGGAGATGAAGAGTTGAGGAGATGAAGGATGGGGGAGATGAAGGGTGGGGGAGATGAAGAGTTGAGGAGATGAAGGATGGGGGAGATGAAGGGTTGAGGAGATGAAGGGTTGAGGAGATGAAGGGCGGAGGAGATGAAGAGTCTGACGAGATGAAGAGTGGAGGAGATGAAGAGTTGAGGAGATGCAGGATGGGGGAGATGAAGGGTGGGGGAGATGAAGAGTTGAGGAGATGCAGGATGGGGGAGATGAAGGATGGGGGAGATGAAGGGTAGAGGAGATGACGGGCAGAGGAGATGAAAGGAGAAGATATAAAGGGCAACACAAAAGACAATTAAAATAAATTATGAAAATAGCGAGCTACCTCCTAGCCTCTTATTAATTTATTTATGAAATTAGCAATTAAGAAAGATACAATCAATGGTCAGCATTGTGTCACCAAACCGCAGGCTGCAGCAACTTAAATTAAGCAATGCATCTGATGTAAGAAAGTACATAAAATAATTAAATAATTCTTATTGGCTTATTACAGAGCCTTGGGTGAGTTGAGAATGTTCACTCAGATACTTAAATATGATCAAATAGTGGCGTGAAATTTGCACACTGTTCTTTGGAAAACTGTTGAAGGGCCGGCCTTTGTGTCTAAATGATCTAAGCTAACTAAAAATTAGTTTTTTTACTGAAGTTTCCAAAATATCATTAATCATTAATAACAGCCTTTAAATTAAGTACTCATAAACAAAATCATAAACAATTTTTAAACAAGTAACTTTTACAGGACATCCTGGTGCACATTCAATCTTTCTATCAGTTTTTCAACGAAGAACGTTAATTTTTTACTGAGAGTCTGGGACTTTAAAAAAGATCCTAAATTGCTAAACCTCCTAATAATAATAATAATAATTGATTACACCTGCCCTAATAACCAGATGTGCAACCGACAGCTCAGCCGCAGCTATTGCGGGGGACACATCTGAAGGCTGCGTACGGCTGTTCAGTCCAAGGACTGGGATTAATTACCCCAGCTAATGCTGGCACCCATTTTACAGCTGGGTGAACTGAAGAGTTAAGTGTCCTGCTCAAGGACACAAATTGTTCCGAGTTGGGTCGAGAATCGAACACCCGACCTTTCACTCGCAAGCCCGACTCTCTAGCCACTAGGCTGCAACCCTCCAACAGTTTCCGAGAAACAAAGTGTCTCAATTCTGTCCATCACAGGTGGTTGAGGTCGAAGCCGTCCAGCGACGGGTGCATCGCCAGCTCGACTTCAGCGTCCTCTGACGCCCGAAGCGCCGCTGACACGACAGCGGCTCGTTGATCCACCGGCAGCACGCGGTGGATCGTCAGGTAGCTCCTTGAGTTGGCAGGGCAGGCCAGCTGAAGCCAGTCACCGAACTCCGTGTCCAGCTGCGATGCCACTTGGCTGACCGAGCGGCCGTCCAGCACGAAGATCGTCACCGAGGTGACTCGCCTGTTGTACAGGAAGAGCACCTTCAGCTCGGCGAGCATGCTCTTGACGTCTGCTTCGTCTCGCAGCCAGACTTTCACCTGGATTGTGTGAGAAATTGTGACGTTTTTGTAGATTAGAATAGGATTTACGTCGGATTTGAACAACTTTTACGTTAAGCCTCATGAATTGTGTCAAGACGCACAGGTACAAGAATTCTTATCACAGAAAGTACAATTGTGACTCATTTGGGCCTACACGCACTGAATTTAATCCAAGATAAATTTTGTCTAAGGTAGCAAGGCTTGCACAGCGGCATTTTATTTGGTCCAACAAGCACCAACTTGGTCCAAACGCTCGTGAGCCATTCGGCCAATTCCTGCCTTCTCGCAACAGTCTGCGGTTGTTGCGTACCGCTGGAATGTCAGCGTCTCTACCAACAATTTTCAGTCGCTTTTCCAGAGCTCTGCTAATAGTCAAAATCTGATAACCAAATGGAACTGTTCCTTTAACTTCTACTGAATTTCTGCAACGTCAGCAAAGGGTTCGTCTCAATTGCATTGAGTAGCAGTTGGATTTGAAGTCCTTGCCACCCTTTAGCAGGCGATCTCTGCCGGCAGTGATTTTCAACGCGCTGATGGATGCTGTAAACCATCTTTTCTTTTAAATTCAGCAACCTTGCAGTGTCATTTGGGTGTTCACCTCTGTCGAGCGCTTCGATCACAAAGCCAATGGCATTCGTTCGACAGCCTAGCATATGGTCACAGTTCTGGGGCTCATCTTGATCTTGCTGAGGTTGTTTGTAGCTCAAAATACTTGCTTTGGCACTGAGACAAATATCAGCATCAGGAATTTTTATACTCGTAAAAGAAACAGACTGATAACCTGAAGAAGTATAAAATATGAATAATACCCCCAAAACGTTTCTTTGTCCATGAAGTCGGCTGGGCCATGCCGGGGATTAAATAGTTAACAAATGACTACCTTTAGCCATAGACAAAAAGCCTACTGTAAATGTTTGAATTGCAACGGCTCTGTCTGTTTTGAATTGAATTTCCGCTATCTTCTTTTTCAGAACTTGACTCTGATCGAAATTGAACGTAAAAGGTGTATTACTTGCTGAAATATGGATGAAATACCTTATTGGTGAATGCTTAAATCACAAAATATAGCTGCTCTCATTTTCCGACATATGAAATTCGACGCTTACAGAGCATGGATGAATAATAAAGTATAATGTTGGTATTCTTATATAATAATAGCAAGTTATGCTATTCATCCAACATATTCATGCACTTGGAACCTACTCAATGGGTCGAGAATCGAACCCCGACCTTTCAGTTGTGAATCCGATCGGCTCTGCTAGGCTAGAGCCCTAAAACCTCCCAAAATCTATTAACCAGCCATACAGCAAAATTTGCAGGCAGAGTCCACGTGGCACACAATAAAAACCTAATAAAAATGGATCGAATTGTAAAACAGCCTGAGACGTCTCCTAATTTGCCATCCTAAAAAAGAGCCACGCCCAGCCTAAAAATAGAAACCATATTTTCATATTCCTGAACACAATTTCCGAAATCATTCATGTGAATTCTTCCTCATGGTTCCTTCCTCCCCAATGCCCAATGCCGCATTAATTGATTCGGCTTGCAAGGCGAAATCACAAAAAGACACAAGATAATTTCCTTC
>NIVC01002941.1:0-24082 GCA_002269645.1 Macrostomum lignano
CTGGCCGGCTGGTTTCGGCCAAAACCGGACGGCGTGGCCAAGGAGCTGCTGTTCGACGCCGAGGGGAATCCAAGTCCGCTGCCGGGCATTGTGCGGCGTCTGTATGCGCACTATGCCAGAGGGATGTGAGCGCTTCTGGTTGTGCATTGACCTTGTTGCAGTCTTATCTGTCCTATCTGAGTCTTATCTGAGTCTTATCTGAGTCTTATCTGAGTCTTGTCTTAGTCATATCTGAGTCTTATCTGAGTCTTGTCTAAGTCTTATCTGAGTCTTATCTGAGTCTTATCTGAGTCTTATCTGAGTCTTATCTGAGTCTTATCTGAGTCTTGTCTGAGTCTTATCTGTCTTTCTTAGTCTTATCTGAGTCTTATCTGAGTCTTGTCTTAGTCATATCTGAGTCTTATCTGAGTCTTGTCTGAGTCTTGTCTGAGTCTTATCTGAGTCTTATCTGAGTCTTGTCTTAGTCATATCTGAGTCTTATCTGAGTCTTGTCTGAGTCTTGTCTGAGTCTTATCTGTCCTGTCTTATTCTTATCTGAGTCTTATCTGAGTCTTATCTGAGTCTTATCTGAGTCTTATCTGAGTCTTATCTGAGTCTTATCTGAGTCTTATGTAAGTCTTATCTGAGTCTTATCTGAGTCTTATGTAAGTCTTATCTGAGTCTTATCTGAGTCTTGTCTGAGTCTTATCTGTCCTGTCTTATTCTTATCTGAGTCTTATCTGAGTCTTATCTGAGTCTTATCTGAGTCTTATGTAAGTCTTATCTGAGTCTTATCTGAGTCTTATGTAAGTCTTATCTGAGTCTTATCTGAGTCTTATCTGAGTCTTATCTGAGTCTTATCTGAGTCTTATCTGAGTCTTATCTGAGTCTAATCTGAGTCTTATCTGAGTCTTATCTGAGTCTTGTCTGAGTCTTATCTGTCCTTTCTTAGTCTTATCTGAGTCTTATCTGAGTCTTGTCTTAGTCATATCTGAGTCTTATCTGAGTCTTGTCTAAGTCTTATCTGAGTCTTATCTGAGTCTTATCTGAGTCTTGTCTTAGTCATATCTGAGTCTTATCTGAGTCTTGTCTGAGTCTTGTCTGAGTCTTATCTGTCCTGTCTTATTCTTATCTGAGTCTTATCTGAGTCTTATCTGAGTCTTATCTGAGTCTTATCTGAGTCTTATGTAAGTCTTATCTGAGTCTTATCTGAGTCTTATGTAAGTCTTATCTGAGTCTTATCTGAGTCTTATCTGAGTCTTATCTGAGTCTTATCTGAGTCTTATCTGAGTCTTATCTGAGTCTAATCTGAGTCTTATCTGAGTCTTATCTGAGTCTTGTCTGAGTCTTATCTGTCCTTTCTTAGTCTTATCTGAGTCTTATCTGAGTCTTGTCTTAGTCATATCTGAGTCTTATCTGAGTCTTGTCTAAGTCTTATCTGAGTCTTATCTGAGTCTTATCTGAGTCTTATCTGAGTCTTATCTGAGTCTTATCTGAGTCTTGTCTGAGTCTTATCTGTCCTTTCTTAGTCTTATCTGAGTCTTATCTGAGTCTTGTCTTAGTCATATCTGAGTCTTATCTGAGTCTTGTCTGAGTCTTGTCTGAGTCTTATCTGAGTCTTATCTGAGTCTTATCTGAGTCTTATCTGAGTCTTATCTGAGTCTTGTCTGAGTCTTATCTGTCCTTTCTTAGTCTTATCTGAGTCTTATCTGAGTCTTGTCTTAGTCATATCTGAGTCTTATCTGAGTCTTGTCTGAGTCTTGTCTGAGTCTTATCTGAGTCTTATCTGAGTCTTGTCTTAGTCATATCTGAGTCTTATCTGAGTCTTGTCTGAGTCTTGTCTGAGTCTTATCTGTCCTGTCTTATTCTTATCTGAGTCTTATCTGAGTCTTATCTGAGTCTTATCTGAGTCTTATCTGAGTCTTATCTGAGTCTTATCTGAGTCTTGTCTGAGTCTTATCTGAGTCTTGTCTGAGTCTAAATTCCTGAATAAAAACACATTATAAGTAGTATTTTTATTCAGGAATTTTGCAGGCATAGAAGTGCAAGTGCAGCCAACCCAACATGTGGAACATTGCAGGATTCAACAGAACCCCTTGTTCGCTTTTACGAATAAAATCTCAGTCAAAATCTTTGGCCAAAAGAAGGAAATTATCTTGTGTCTTTTTGTGATTTCGCCTTGCAAGCCGAATCAATTAATGCGGCATTGGGCATTGGGGAGGAAGGAACCATGACGAAGAATTCACATGAATGATTTCGGAAATTGTGTTCAGGAATATGAAAATATGGTTTCTATTTTTAGGCTGGGCGTGGCTCGTTTTTAGGATGGCAAATTAGGAGACGTCTCAGGCTGTTTTACAATTCGATCCATTTTTATTAGGTTTTTATTGTGTGCCACGTGGACTCTGCCTGCAAATTTTGCTGTATGGCTGGTTAATAGATTTTGGGAGGTTTTAGGGCTCTAGCCTAGCAGAGCCGATCGGATTCACAACTGAAAGGTCGGGGTTCGATTCTCGACCCATTGAGTAGGTTCCAAGTGCATGAATATGTTGGATGAATAGCATAACTTGCTATTATTATATAAGAATACCAACATTATACTTTATTATTCATCCATGCTCTGTAAGCGTCGAATTTCATATGTCGGAAAATGAGAGCAGCTATATTTTGTGATTTAAGCATTCACCAATAAGGTATTTCATCCATATTTCAGCAAGTAATACACCTTTTACGTTCAATTTCGATCAGAGTCAAGTTCTGAAAAAGAAGATAGCGGAAATTCAATTCAAAACAGACAGAGCCGTTGCAATTCAAACATTTACAGTAGGCTTTTTGTCTATGGCTAAAGGTAGTCATTTGTTAACTATTTAATCCCCGGCATGGCCCAGCCGACTTCATGGACAAAGAAACGTTTTGGGGGGTATTATTCATATTTTATACTTCTTCAGGTTATCAGTCTGTTTCTTTTACGAGTATAAAAATTCCTGATGCTGATATTTGTCTTAGTGCCAAAGCAAGTATTTTGAGCTACAAACAACCTCAGCAAGATCAAGATGAGCCCCAGAACTGTGAACCATATGCTAGGCTGTCGAACGAATGCCATTGGCTTTGTGATCGAAGCGCTCGACAGAGGTGAACACCCAAAGGACACTGCAAGGTTGCTGAATTTAAAAGAAAAGATGGTTTACAGCATCCATCAGCGCGTTGAAATCACTGCTGGGCGAGATCGCCTACGAAAGGGTGGCAAATTGCAGAAATGCAGCAGAAGTTAAAGGAACAGTCCATTTGGTTATCAGATTTTGACTATGACCAGAGCTCTGGAAAAGCGACTGAAAACTGTTGGTACAGACAAGGACATTCCAGCGGTACGCAACAACCGCAGACTGTTGCGAGAAGGCAGGAATTGGCCGAATGGCTCACGAGTGTTTGGACCAAGTTGATGCTTGTTGGACCAAATTAAATGCCGCTGTGCAAGCCTTGCTACCATAGACAAAATTTATCTTGGATTAAATTCATGCGTGTAGGCCCAAATGAGTCACAATTGTACTTTCTGTGATAAGAATTCTTGTACCTGTACGTCTTGACACAGTTCATGAGGCTTAACGTAAAAAAGTTGTTCAAATCCGACGTAAATCCTATTCTAATCTACAAAAACGTCACAATTTCTCACACAATCCAGGTGAAAGTCTGGCTGCGAGACGAAGCAGACGTCAAGAGCATGCTCGCCGAGCTGAAGGTGCTCTTCCTGTACAACAGGCGAGTCACCTCGGTGACGATCTTCGTGCTGGACGGCCGCTCGGTCAGCCAAGTGGCATCGCATCTGGACACGGAGTTCGGTGACTGGCTTCAGCTGGCCTGCCCGCCAACTCAAGGAGCTACCTGACGATCCACCGCGTGCTGCCGGTGGATCAACGAGCCGCTGTCGTGTCAGCGGCGCTTCGGGCGTCAGAGGACGCTGAAGTCGAGCTGGCGATGCACCCGTCGCTGGACGGCTTCGACCTCAACCACCTGTGATGGACAGAATTGAGACACTGTTTCTCGGAAACTGTTGGAGGGTTGCAGCCTTGTGGCTAGAGAGTCGGGCTTGCGAGTGAAAGGTCGGGGGTTCGATTCTCGACCCAACTCGGAACAATTTGTGTCCTTGAGCAAGACACTTAACTCTGCATTGCTTCAGTTCACCCAGCTGTAAAATGGGTGCCAGCATTAGCTGGAGTAATTAATCCCAGTCCTTGGACTGAACAGCCGTACGCAGCCTTCAGATGTGTCCCCCGCAATAGCTGCGGCTGAGCTGTCGGTTGCACATCTGGTTATTAGGGCAGGTGTAATCAATTATTATTATTATTATTAGGAGGTTTAGCAATTTAGGATCTTTTTTAAAGTCCCAGACTCTCAGTAAAAAATTAACGTTCTTCGTTGAAAAACTGATAGAAAGATTGAATGTGCATCAGGATGTCCTGTAAAAGTTACTTGTTTAAAAATTGTTTATGATTTTGTTTATGAGTACTTAATTTAAAGGCTGTTATTAATGATTAATGATATTTTGGAAACTTAGGTAAAAAACTAATTTTTAGTTAGCTTAGATCATTTAGACACAAAGTCCGGCTGGCCCTTCAACAGTTTTCCAAAGAACAGTGCGCAAATTTCACGCCACTATTTGATCATATTTAAGTATCTGAGTGAACATTCTCAACTCACCCAAGGCTCTGTAATAAGCCAATAAGAATTATTTAATTATTTTATGTACTTTCCTATATCAGATGCATTGCTTAATTGAAGTTGCTGCAGCCTGCGGTTTGGTGACACAATGCTAACCATTGATTGTATCTTTCTTAATTGCTAATTTCATAAATAAATTAATAAGAGGCTAGGAGGTAGCTCGCTATTTTCATAATTTATTTTAATTGTCTTTTGTGTTGCCCTTTATATCTTCTCCTTTCATCTCCTCTGCCCGTCATCTCCTCTACCCTTCATCTCCCCCATCCTTCATCTCCCCCATCCTGCATCTCCTCAACTCTTCATCTCCCCCACCCTTCATCTCCCCCATCCTGCATCTCCTCAACTCTTCATCTCCTCCACTCTTCATCTCGTCAGACTCTTCATCTCCTCCGCCCTTCATCTCCTCAACCCTTCATCTCCTCAACCCTTCATCTCCCCCATCCTTCATCTCCTCAACTCTTCATCTCCCCCACCCTTCATCTCCCCCATCCTTCATCTCCTCAACTCTTCATCTCCTCCACTCTTCATCTCGTCAGACTCTTCATCTCCTCCGCCCTTCATCTCCTCAACCCTTCATCTCCTCAACCCTTCATCTCCCCCATCCTTCATCTCCTCAACTCTTCATCTCCCCCACCCTTCATCTCCCCCATCCTGCATCTCCTCAACTCTTCATCTCCTCCACTCTTCATCTCGTCAGACTCTTCATCTCCTCCGCCCTTCATCTCCTCAACCCTTCATCTCCTCAACCCTTCATCTCCACTACCCTTCATCTCCTCAACCCTTCATCTCCACTGCCCTTCATCTTCTCAACCTTTCATCTTCTCAACCTTTCATCTTCTCAACCCTTCATCTTTTCAACCCTTCATCTCCTCAACCCTTCATCTCCACTACCCTTCATCTCCTCCACTCTTCATCTGGTCAGATTCTTCATCCCCTCCGCCCTTCATCTCCTCCCCTCCTCTCTTCCACATTACATATCCTTCAATCTGCGTCTGTTCTGCCCTTTATCTTTATTTTTCTATTTCTACAGCTGAACTGAGCAGGGGAGCTTGGATTAGAGACTTTCCCAGCTCGTGAAATTTCAATATTTTAAAGTTAAAGTCTGTGACAGCGTTTCCAAGATTCATGCTCGCCTCAGTGTCGTGAAGATATCAAAATTCATATTCATAAAATCCTTGGGCCTCACAGCCGTGGAAGCGTGGGGACGCAAGATGGGTGGATCCCCAGATTCCCTGCATTTCGGACAGGTGGCCGAGCGACACGGCAGGGAAGTTGCGAGTCTCCAGGTGCGAGCCTGAACTGGGCGGGGCCGGGCGAGGCTGCCTGCTCTTGAGCTGCTGTGGGCAACAGCAGGTCTTCTCCTGAGTCGGGGAATACGAAGAGACGAGAGAGGGTGTTCTCCCCTCCCCGACTCCGCTTCCCTGTGATGCTCAAAGCCTCATCCCGTGCTCAGCTGCAGCTACTCATCTACTCCTGACTTCCCGCCCCTAAGTGATCCCCGTCTCCCGCTCCCCCCGTTACACACCTGTCAGTCGGGTCTCAGCTCTCGGGCGGCTAAAATCCTCATTTCTTTACTCCTGAGCGAATCAGGACGCGCAGTTCTCGGAAACAACCAAAAATTCCAATCCTCCGCTGTGCTCAATGCAGCGGCAGTAAAAGCCGTGCCGTCTCAACCGACTGCTGCAATCTGCCTCGCATCACTCCCTCCCTGTCTCGCCGCTGATCAGAATGGGCCAAAGCAACTCTGTTGAGCGGGTGTTCACTCCGCCGAAGTTCACCAGCTCCTACGGCCACTGCGCCCTGCACGTGTCGCATGAAATCGGCGATCTGTGCGGCAGCAGCGGCGGCACTGGCGACTGGGACGTCGACACCGGCAGCAAAGCTGGCGGCCTTGACGTTCTCTACGGCGACTCGGAGCTCTCCGGCCTGCTGATGAAAGCTTTGCTGGCTCATGTTGGCGGCAGCTCCAAGGACCTTCAGCCGTACGCCCGGCTCGTCAAGGACGGCTGGCAGAGAGTCTCGTGCGCCCGCCTGCTGCGCCCGATGCCCACGGTGGAGCCGGTGGAGCCGCTGTGCAGGAAGCGCTACAGCTTCCTCTGCGACTTCCTAGCCAGCCTCTACGCCAACGGCTACCGCGTGCTGGCCGGCATCAAACTGCTGCGGAAGCACGATGGACTCAACTTGAGCTCCATCCTGCTGGAGCAGGTGCGGAAAGAGGAAGGCCAGGACGCCGAGGAGGTGAGCGAGTCAATTTATTATTATTATTATTATTATTACTACTACTACTACTACTACTACTACTACTACTACTAGTACTACTACTACTACTACTACTACTACTACTACTACTACTACTTTCAAATTTTCCAGATGAAATTTTCCGTCATAGATTTGCACGGAGAAGACACACTAATGGTCTGGTTCGCCCCTCGCGACCTACAAAATGACATAACTGAGATTTTCGATCGGTACTGCAATCATGAGTACAGGAGAATCGAAATCAGTGAGACGTGTCTCCACCTGGTTGCCAAGGACTCGATCTGGTTCACTGGCAAGGGCAGCAGCATGGAGATCAAGGACATGGGTCGCTACATTCTGCTTCACCTGATCGAGTCGGCCATCGGTCGTGGATTCTGGCCGGAAGTGGCGCTGAACCTTGGACAGAACGACACTCTGGTTAGAACAAGCATAATACTGCTAGTACCATGAATGCATAACCAACTATTTAAATTTGTTATTTCTATTAGTTGCTTGGTTGGTTGGTTGGTTGTTTCGTTAGTTGGTTGGTTGTTTGATTGGTTGTTTGGTTGGTTGGTTGGTTGGTTGGTTGGTTGGTTGGTTGGTTGGTTGGTTGGTTGGTTGGTTGGTTGGTTGGTTGGTTGGTTGGTTGGTTGGTTGGTTGGTTGGTTGGTTGGTTGGTTGGCTGCTTGGTTGCTTGGTTGCTTGGTTGCTTGGTTGCTTGGTTGCTTGGTTGCTTGGTTGCTTGGTTGCTTGGTTGCTTGGTTGCTTGGTTGCTTGGTTGCTTGGTTGCTTGGTTGCTTGGTTGCTTGGTTGCTTGGTTGCTTGGTTGCTTGGTTGCTTGGTTAGTTGTTTTGCTGGTTGGTTCGTTTTGGTTGGCTGGTTGTTTTATTTTCTCTATACAAAATACCGATTAAAACTCCAATCCAGGTGATGAGGAAAGCCCCAGAAAAGTGTCTCGAGCTCACGGACACGCGCCTGCTGATGGTGTCTTTGGAGCGGAAAAATTGTATTCGACTGGTTTCGTCCGACAATTCCTCTGTCAAGTGGTGCCTCGACGTGACTCAGAAGTTTTGGAACCAGACGGAGTTCGGCGGGGTCAAGTCAGTGTCCAACTACAGCCACTCGGTTCTCGTTGAGCTCAACGTCCAGATCTGGCGGGTGCACTACTTTGATGAGAGAAGCATGTACGGCAAGTTGTATCTGGTGCGACTGTTCACCGACGCGCTGCAGGTGAGACACTCTGCTGTTGTGTCGATGCTGTATCGGTCTATAGGCTGCTGAAATTGTCTGTGAAGAAGCAGTGAAGATTCGCATCACAGGCACTTGGATCAGAGAAGAATCTTGGGCTTAATATTAGAATTCAGTGTTTAATAACCTTCATAGACTACTCAGGATGTATAAGAAGTAAAATGGATCAGAAATTTCGCTAATTAGAAAAATTCCGTTCGTTGTTTCCATTTTCCTAAAGAATTATTTTTCTATATGTCTTCACGTACTTCGTAAACCTGTTGACAGCGTTTGATTCGATTTTCAAAGGACTTTTCCGAGCAAGCAAATGTGAAATTGTTTCCTAGATTTGATCAGTGCTCTTAGTCTTGCAGAAAACATTATTTATTGAGATGATTTAGAATGGCTCTGTGAAACTATAAGAGATAAAGGGAATAACAAAACATACAATTAATCAACTCTGCACAGAAGCAAGGGCCTGGGATGTACGACGTATTTTTTTAATGAGCTTTGAAACCTACGATTTGGTCGCATAATAAGACTGCCCACAGAAGAGCCTGAAGGCACTCTATTGCAGTGTCTGCAATAATGTGGCTCACTGATATTACAAAAGAACTTCAAGCATGTCCGTCCACTGAGGCCAGAGCTCTGGCCTATCAGAGCGCACAAACCGATGGTCCCCCGGTTTCCACTTTCATTGTTCCTCCATGTCAATACGCTTGTAAACGAGACACCTAGTGCTTTTTGCCCGCTGGCTAACTAAAAAAAGGGAATGACTACCATATGCATGCATAGCTCGTAGCTAGTAGCAACTTAACGGTTAGCGCGCCTGACTATCGTGAGTTCTTGTGAGTCCGTGAGTTTCGAGAATGGTCGACATTAATTTGGAGCGTCCGCACAGAAATGGGCCTTCGTTGGGGTCGTGTGGCCACAAGTCCCAAATGAATGCAAGGGTTGCCGTAGCGCGAGAGTCAGACGTGTTTACTGAGAACTGCGGAGCGGACCCGGTGCCAGCAACTCAAGCGAACTTCCCCCTTTCAGGACGGCTGGCGACCCATCCTGCGATTCGACAAGAACGACCACGCCAAGTCCAGCATCGTGTTCGGTCGCGCCCAGCCCGCCAAGTGCGCCGTGTTCTGCCTGGCCCTCATGGGCAAAGGCATGCTGCGCGCCTGCAAAGCGCCGCTCGACGCTCGCTCGGCGATTCGTTCGGTCATCTTCGACACCTGGTACAAGGAAGTGTACACCGAGTTTACCAAGGACCTGTGGTGGGGTATGAACCTTGGGGGGACGCCCTGGTCTCGTTCGGTTGTTCCGTCGGTCGCTCTGCTACTCGCCATCGTTGAGGCGCTCCGCAACCTGGGCTGGCAGCTCATGCTGACGGTACGCACCAGCGGGCTGTATCCCAAGGGCGAGTACAAAGACCAGAAAGGCGAGACCAGACGGTTCAATCACTGCGATGTGGACACCATGTTCTTCTACAAGCCGGTATGAGTCGGCGGAACTGGAGCCACCCTGTTCGGTTAACACTTAAAGAGGGTTTTTAAACACTTTTCAATTTCGTTGTCTCGATTCTGTCTTATTATTGTCAATATTTTCTCATATTTACCTTTGCCTATCATTCGTTTATCTCATTTATGCATCTGTCCATCTCATTCATGATTCTCTGTCTGATCCGAGAACCTCCCTACCTCACCCCTCCATTCAGACGTTGAGAAGCTCATACTTGTGAGCACATCTGAACCATTCTGAGCCGTTCGCTGACATTATCAAAAACTTTTTTAATCAGATATGTCTGCCTGCCCTATAGCTTAAAATTGTGTACCTGTGTGCCAGTTTCTTTATCGGAGACAATTTGAGTTTTACAGAACACATTATACAAAATAATCTCATGATTTAACCGGAATAGCTTTTTTGTAGCATCAGAAGTCATTGTAGTCTTGTGAAAACTTTGTTCGGAATAATATACCTGGCTTGACTGCAAACTCCATTCTGGAACCCAGTTCCTGTCTGTCCAAAAATATGCAGCCATTTATTGTTTTAGTTTGTGATAGTTTGTTTCTGTCTGGTTGTTTCTCGTTTTCCGTATGCATGCATAGACAGACAGACAGACAGACAGACAGACAGACAGACAGACAGACAGACAGACAGACAGACAGACAGACAGACAGACATACCGCTGTCTGTGTGTTTAGCGGGACCAGAGTTTGGTTAATGCATTAGGTGGACCACCTAGTTTCCTTATAAAACCGGTGTCTTTTGTCTCTACACGAAAAGTTAGCGTGGGTTGTCTTTCAGTTTAGCCTGCAGATTAGCCATCTCGTGGAAACTGCATGTCACTTTCAACTGGGATAGCTGGACCAGCCCGGACCTGTTTTAGGTGGACCTTCAAAAAGACACCGTTTAGGTGGACCATCATTTATTTAGCAGAGTACTGGGATTATTATCGACCCAGTACTGTTAAGCACGAGAAACAACACTAAAAGTCACGTGACAGAAGTCCCAAATACACAATATGTAATAAAGTGAAAATAATGCATTCAGTTCTAGTTTGCTCCGGACTCAAGAACCATCATCCCCATTAAAAACAAATGAATCAAATGCAACTAATTTTTAGGCCGAGAAAAATAGTTACAAGTGCAAATTAACGGCCAAGCAAAAGTTTAAATAGCAAAAAGTCATATTTGTTTTTCACTAGAATAATGATAAACCTAAAGAAACGCACTTAACGTCCCAAATATGTGCCAAAAGGCAAGTAGATTGACGACGATATAATTATTAAATACATTTGCCTAATAAATTTCACGTATTACAATAAAAAAACTTTCCATTCAATTTTTGAAAAATGAAAAAAGTTTTACCGGACGGACGAGACATGTTACGACGGATAGCGGAATCATCTCACAGAAAGCCACAAGCTGTCGCAGTCAATATCATCATAAACAAACTTTTGCGGTTGAGCACAAAAAAATCGTCTTCATTTTGCCGGAGTTGCTTGCGTCACTCGTCTGCATCAAAGCTGACTTGCCGTCTCCAGACTGGGCCTGTCAAATTTGGCATTTATACGAGAATTCAGGATTGACAGTTTACAACTGATATTCTACTGAGACTTTGAAACAGACTGGCATATTGGTGTCAGTGCAGTCTGTAGGTTAGCTGGACCACCTAAACTTGAATTCCACCTCCTATCTGTGGGGCTCTTAAACAGACTTGATCAGTTGCGTCAGTGCAGTCTGTAGGTTAGCTGGACCACCTAAACTTGAATTCCACCCCATCTATGAGGCTCTAAAACAGACTGGCTCTGTGGCGTCAGTGCAGTCTGTAGGTTAGCTGGACCTCCTAAACTTGAATTCCACCCCATCTATGAGGCTCTAAAACAGACTGGCTCTGTGGCGTCAGTACAGTCTGTAGGTTAGCTGGACCAGTTCAATTAGAATAGGATAAGCCAAATCTGAACACTTTTGCAGCAAGCTCATCACAGTAGATTCAATCTCGTCCTATGACTGAACTGCGATGAGGCAACACGTCTGTCCACCGGACTGACCAGCGTCTCAGGTGCCTCAGCCGACTTCTTAGAAGTGTCCAGACGTGAGGTGTCAGCCTATAGTCGACTAATGGCTCTTGGCCTTTAAAGTCTTGGTCGATATCTTGCTGGAGTTGCTTGCGTCACTCGTCTGCATCAAAGCTGACTTGCCGTCTCCAGACTGGGCCTGTCAAATTTGGCATTTATACGAGAATTCAGGATTGACAGTTTACAACTGATATTCTACTGAGACTTTGAAACAGACTGGCATATTGGTGTCAGTACAGTCTGTAGGTTAGCTGGACCACCTAAACTTGAATTCCACCTCCTATCTGTGAGGCTCTTCAACAGACTGGCTCAGTTGCGTCAGTGCAGTCTGTAGGTTAGCTGGACCAGCTAAACTTGAATTCCACCTCCTATTGGTGAGGCTCTAAAACAGACTGGCTCAGTTGCGTCAGTGCAGTCTGTAGGTTAGCTGGACCAGCTAAACTTGAATTCCACCTCCTATCTGTGAGGCTCTAAAACAGACTGGATCAGTTGCGTCAGTACAGTCTGTAGGTTAGCTGGACCACCTAAACTTGAATTCCACCCCATCTGTGAGGCTCTAAAACAGACTGGCTCTGTGGCGTCAGTACAGTCTGTAGGTTAGCTGGACCAGTTCAATTAGAATAGGATAAGCCAAATCTGAACACTTTGCAGCAAGCTCACCACAGTAGATTCAATCTCGTCCTATGACTGAACTGCGATGAGGCAACACGTCTGTCCACCGGACTGACCAGCGTCTCAGGTGCCTCAGCTGACTTCTTAGAAGTGTCCAGACGTGAGGTGTCAGCCTATAGTCGACTTAATGGCTCTTGGTCTTAAAGTCTTGGTCGATATCTTGCTGGAGTTGCTTGCGTCACTCGTCTGCATCAAAGCTGACTTGCCGTCTCCAGACTGGGCCTGTCAAATTTGGCATTTATACGAGAATTAAGGATTGACAGTTTACAACTGATATTCTACTGAGACTTTGAAACAGACTGGCATATTGGTGTCAGTACAGTCTGTAGGTTAGCTGGACCACCTAAACTAGAATTCCACCTCCTATCTGTGAGGCTCTTCAACAGACTGGCTCAGTTGCGTCAGTGCAGTCTGTAGGTTAGCTGGACCAGCTAAACTTGAATTCCACCTCCTATCTGTGAGGCTCTTAAACAGACTTGATCAGTTGCGTCAGTACAGTCTGTAGGTTAGCTGGACCACCTAAACTTGAATTCCACCCCATCTGTGAGGCTCTAAAACAGACTGGCTCTGTGGCGTCAGTACAGTCTGTAGGTTAGCTGGACCAGTTCAATTAGAATAGGATAAACCAAATCTGAACACTTTTGCAGCAAGCTCACCACAGTAGATTCAATCTCGTCCTATGACTGAACTGCGATGAGGCAACACGTCTGTCCACCGGACTGACCAGCGTCTCAGGTGCCTAAGCCGACTTCTTAGAAGTTTCCAGACGTGAGGTGTCAGCCTATAGTCGACTAATCGCTCTTGGCCTTTAAAGTCTTGGTCGATATCTTGCTGGAGTTGCTTGCGTCACTCGTCTGCATCAAAGCTGACTTGCCGTCTCCAGACTGGGCCTGTCAAATTTGGCATTTATACGAGAATTCAGGATTGACAGTTTACAACTGATATTCTACTGAGACTTTGAAACAGACTGGCATATTGGTGTCAGTGCAGTCTGTAGGTTAGCTGGACCACCTAAACTTGAATTCCACCTCCTATCTGTGAGGCTCTTAAACAGACTGGCTCTGTGGCGTCAGTGCAGTCTGTAGGTTAGCTGGACCTCCTAAACTTGAATTCCACCCCATCTATGAGGCTCTAAAACAGACTGGCTCTGTGGCGTCAGTACAGTCTGTAGGTTAGCTGGACCAGTTCAATTAGAATAGGATAAGCCAAATCTGAACACTTTTGCAGCAAGCTCACCACAGTAGATTCAATCTCGTCCTATGACTGAACTGCGATGAGGCAACACGTCTGTCCACCGGACTGACCAGCGTCTCAGGTGCCTCAGCCGACTTCTTAGAAGTGTCCAGACGTGAGGTGTCAGCCTATAGTCGACTAATGGCTCTTGGCCTTTAAAGTCTTGGTCGATATCTTGCTGGAGTTGCTTGCGTCACTCGTCTGCATCAAAGCTGACTTGCCGTCTCCAGACTGGGCCTGTCAAATTTGGCATTTATACGAGAATTCAGGATTGACAGTTTACAACTGATATTCTACTGAGACTTTGAAACAGACTGGCATATTGGTGTCAGTACAGTCTGTAGGTTAGCTGGACCACCTAAACTTGAATTCCACCTCCTATCTGTGAGGCTCTTCAACAGACTGGCTCAGTTGCGTCAGTGCAGTCTGTAGGTTAGCTGGACCAGCTAAACTTGAATTCCACCTCCTATTGGTGAGGCTCTAAAACAGACTGGCTCAGTTGCGTCAGTGCAGTCTGTAGGTTAGCTGGACCACCTAAACTTGAATTCCACCTCCTATCTGTGAGGCTCTAAAACAGACTGGATCAGTTGCGTCAGTACAGTCTGTAGGTTAGCTGGACCACCTAAACTTGAATTCCACCCCATCTGTGAGGCTCTAAAACAGACTGGCTCTGTGGCGTCAGTACAGTCTGTAGGTTAGCTGGACCAGTTCAATTAGAATAGGATAAGCCAAATCTGAACACTTTGCAGCAAGCTCACCACAGTAGATTCAATCTCGTCCTATGACTGAACTGCGATGAGGCAACACGTCTGTCCACCGGACTGACCAGCGTCTCAGGTGCCTCAGCTGACTTCTTAGAAGTGTCCAGACGTGAGGTGTCAGCCTATAGTCGACTTAATGGCTCTTGGTCTTAAAGTCTTGGTCGATATCTTGCTGGAGTTGCTTGCGTCACTCGTCTGCATCAAAGCTGACTTGCCGTCTCCAGACTGGGCCTGTCAAATTTGGCATTTATACGAGAATTCAGGATTGACAGTTTACAACTGATATTCTACTGAGACTTTGAAACAGACTGGCATATTGGTGTCAGTACAGTCTGTAGGTTAGCTGGACCACCTAAACTTGAATTCCACCTCCTATCTGTGAGGCTCTTCAACAGACTGGCTCAGTTGCGTCAGTGCAGTCTGTAGGTTAGCTGGACCAGCTAAACTTGAATTCCACCTCCTATTGGTGAGGCTCTAAAACAGACTGGCTCAGTTGCGTCAGTGCAGTCTGTAGGTTAGCTGGACCACCTAAACTTGAATTCCACCTCCTATCTGTGAGGCTCTTCAACAGACTGGATCAGTTGCGTCAGTACAGTCTGTAGGTTAGCTGGACCACCTAAACTTGAATTCCACCCCATCTGTGAGGCTCTAAAACAGACTGGCTCTGTGGCGTCAGTACAGTCTGTAGGTTAGCTGGACCAGTTCAATTAGAATAGGATAAGCCAAATCTGAACACTTTGCAGCAAGCTCACCACAGTAGATTCAATCTCGTCCTATGACTGAACTGCGATGAGGCAACACGTCTGTCCACCGGACTGACCAGCGTCTCAGGTGCCTCAGCTGACTTCTTAGAAGTGTCCAGACGTGAGGTGTCAGCCTATAGTCGACTTAATGGCTCTTGGTCTTAAAGTCTTGGTCGATATCTTGCTGGAGTTGCTTGCGTCACTCGTCTGCATCAAAGCTGACTTGCCGTCTCCAGACTGGGCCTGTCAAATTTGGCATTTATACGAGAATTCAGGATTGACAGTTTACAACTGATATTCTACTGAGACTTTGAAAAAGACTGGCATATTGGTGTCAGTGCAGTCTGTAGGTTAGCTGGACCACCTAAACTTGAATTCCACCTCCTATCTGTGAGGCTCTTAAACAGACTGGCTCTGTGGCGTCAGTGCAGTCTGTAGGTTAGCTGGACCTCCTAAACTTGAATTCCACCCCATCTATGAGGCTCTAAAACAGACTGGCTCTGTGGCGTCAGTACAGTCTGTAGGTTAGCTGGACCACCTAAACTTGAATTCCACCTCCTATCTGTGGGGCTCTTAAACAGACTTGATCAGTTGCGTCAGTGCAGTCTGTAGGTTAGCTGGACCACCTAAACTTGAATTCCACCCCATCTATGAGGCTCTAAAACAGACTGGCTCTGTGGCGTCAGTGCAGTCTGTAGGTTAGCTGGACCTCCTAAACTTGAATTCCACCCCATCTATGAGGCTCTAAAACAGACTGGCTCTGTGGCGTCAGTACAGTCTGTAGGTTAGCTGGACCAGTTCAATTAGAATAGGATAAGCCAAATCTGAACACTTTTGCAGCAAGCTCATCACAGTAGATTCAATCTCGTCCTATGACTGAACTGCGATGAGGCAACACGTCTGTCCACCGGACTGACCAGCGTCTCAGGTGCCTCAGCCGACTTCTTAGAAGTGTCCAGACGTGAGGTGTCAGCCTATAGTCGACTAATGGCTCTTGGCCTTTAAAGTCTTGGTCGATATCTTGCTGGAGTTGCTTGCGTCACTCGTCTGCATCAAAGCTGACTTGCCGTCTCCAGACTGGGCCTGTCAAATTTGGCATTTATACGAGAATTCAGGATTGACAGTTTACAACTGATATTCTACTGAGACTTTGAAACAGACTGGCATATTGGTGTCAGTACAGTCTGTAGGTTAGCTGGACCACCTAAACTTGAATTCCACCTCCTATCTGTGAGGCTCTTCAACAGACTGGCTCAGTTGCGTCAGTGCAGTCTGTAGGTTAGCTGGACCAGCTAAACTTGAATTCCACCTCCTATTGGTGAGGCTCTAAAACAGACTGGCTCAGTTGCGTCAGTGCAGTCTGTAGGTTAGCTGGACCAGCTAAACTTGAATTCCACCTCCTATCTGTGAGGCTCTAAAACAGACTGGATCAGTTGCGTCAGTACAGTCTGTAGGTTAGCTGGACCACCTAAACTTGAATTCCACCCCATCTGTGAGGCTCTAAAACAGACTGGCTCTGTGGCGTCAGTACAGTCTGTAGGTTAGCTGGACCAGTTCAATTAGAATAGGATAAGCCAAATCTGAACACTTTGCAGCAAGCTCACCACAGTAGATTCAATCTCGTCCTATGACTGAACTGCGATGAGGCAACACGTCTGTCCACCGGACTGACCAGCGTCTCAGGTGCCTCAGCTGACTTCTTAGAAGTGTCCAGACGTGAGGTGTCAGCCTATAGTCGACTTAATGGCTCTTGGTCTTAAAGTCTTGGTCGATATCTTGCTGGAGTTGCTTGCGTCACTCGTCTGCATCAAAGCTGACTTGCCGTCTCCAGACTGGGCCTGTCAAATTTGGCATTTATACGAGAATTAAGGATTGACAGTTTACAACTGATATTCTACTGAGACTTTGAAACAGACTGGCATATTGGTGTCAGTACAGTCTGTAGGTTAGCTGGACCACCTAAACTTGAATTCCACCTCCTATCTGTGAGGCTCTTCAACAGACTGGCTCTGTGGCGTCAGTGCAGTCTGTAGGTTAGCTGGACCTCCTAAACTTGAATTCCACCCCATCTATGAGGCTCTAAAACAGACTGGCTCTGTGGCGTCAGTACAGTCTGTAGGTTAGCTGGACCAGTTCAATTAGAATAGGATAAGCCAAATCTGAACACTTTTGCAGCAAGCTCACCACAGTAGATTCAATCTCGTCCTATGACTGAACTGCGATGAGGCAACACGTCTGTCCACCGGACTGACCAGCGTCTCAGGTGCCTCAGCCGACTTCTTAGAAGTGTCCAGACGTGAGGTGTCAGCCTATAGTCGACTAATGGCTCTTGGCCTTTAAAGTCTTGGTCGATATCTTGCTGGAGTTGCTTGCGTCACTCGTCTGCATCAAAGCTGACTTGCCGTCTCCAGACTGGGCCTGTCAAATTTGGCATTTATACGAGAATTCAGGATTGACAGTTTACAACTGATATTCTACTGAGACTTTGAAACAGACTGGCATATTGGTGTCAGTACAGTCTGTAGGTTAGCTGGACCACCTAAACTTGAATTCCACCTCCTATCTGTGAGGCTCTTCAACAGACTGGCTCAGTTGCGTCAGTGCAGTCTGTAGGTTAGCTGGACCAGCTAAACTTGAATTCCACCTCCTATCTGTGAGGCTCTTAAACAGACTTGATCAGTTGCGTCAGTACAGTCTGTAGGTTAGCTGGACCACCTAAACTTGAATTCCAGCCCATCTGTGAGGCTCTAAAACAGACTGGCTCTGTGGCGTCAGTACAGTCTGTAGGTTAGCTGGACCAGTTCAATTAGAATAGGATAAACCAAATCTGAACACTTTTGCAGCAAGCTCACCACAGTAGATTCAATCTCGTCCTATGACTGAACTGCGATGAGGCAACACGTCTGTCCACCGGACTGACCAGCGTCTCAGGTGCCTAAGCCGACTTCTTAGAAGTTTCCAGACGTGAGGTGTCAGCCTATAGTCGACTAATCGCTCTTGGCCTTTAAAGTCTTGGTCGATATCTTGCTGGAGTTGCTTGCGTCACTCGTCTGCATCAAAGCTGACTTGCCGTCTCCAGACTGGGCCTGTCAAATTTGGCATTTATACGAGAATTCAGGATTGACAGTTTACAACTGATATTCTACTGAGACTTTGAAACAGACTGGCATATTGGTGTCAGTGCAGTCTGTAGGTTAGCTGGACCACCTAAACTTGAATTCCACCTCCTATCTGTGAGGCTCTTAAACAGACTGGCTCTGTGGCGTCAGTGCAGTCTGTAGGTTAGCTGGACCTCCTAAACTTGAATTCCACCCCATCTATGAGGCTCTAAAACAGACTGGCTCTGTGGCGTCAGTACAGTCTGTAGGTTAGCTGGACCAGTTCAATTAGAATAGGATAAGCCAAATCTGAACACTTTTGCAGCAAGCTCACCACAGTAGATTCAATCTCGTCCTATGACTGAACTGCGATGAGGCAACACGTCTGTCCACCGGACTGACCAGCGTCTCAGGTGCCTCAGCCGACTTCTTAGAAGTGTCCAGACGTGAGGTGTCAGCCTATAGTCGACTAATGGCTCTTGGCCTTTAAAGTCTTGGTCGATATCTTGCTGGAGTTGCTTGCGTCACTCGTCTGCATCAAAGCTGACTTGCCGTCTCCAGACTGGGCCTGTCAAATTTGGCATTTATACGAGAATTCAGGATTGACAGTTTACAACTGATATTCTACTGAGACTTTGAAACAGACTGGCATATTGGTGTCAGTACAGTCTGTAGGTTAGCTGGACCACCTAAACTTGAATTCCACCTCCTATCTGTGAGGCTCTTCAACAGACTGGCTCAGTTGCGTCAGTGCAGTCTGTAGGTTAGCTGGACCAGCTAAACTTGAATTCCACCTCCTATTGGTGAGGCTCTAAAACAGACTGGCTCAGTTGCGTCAGTGCAGTCTGTAGGTTAGCTGGACCAGCTAAACTTGAATTCCACCTCCTATCTGTGAGGCTCTAAAACAGACTGGATCAGTTGCGTCAGTACAGTCTGTAGGTTAGCTGGACCACCTAAACTTGAATTCCACCCCATCTGTGAGGCTCTAAAACAGACTGGCTCTGTGGCGTCAGTACAGTCTGTAGGTTAGCTGGACCAGTTCAATTAGAATAGGATAAGCCAAATCTGAACACTTTGCAGCAAGCTCACCACAGTAGATTCAATCTCGTCCTATGACTGAACTGCGATGAGGCAACACGTCTGTCCACCGGACTGACCAGCGTCTCAGGTGCCTCAGCTGACTTCTTAGAAGTGTCCAGACGTGAGGTGTCAGCCTATAGTCGACTTAATGGCTCTTGGTCTTAAAGTCTTGGTCGATATCTTGCTGGAGTTGCTTGCGTCACTCGTCTGCATCAAAGCTGACTTGCCGTCTCCAGACTGGGCCTGTCAAATTTGGCATTTATACGAGAATTCAGGATTGACAGTTTACAACTGATATTCTACTGAGACTTTGAAACAGACTGGCATATTGGTGTCAGTACAGTCTGTAGGTTAGCTGGACCACCTAAACTTGAATTCCACCTCCTATCTGTGAGGCTCTTCAACAGACTGGCTCAGTTGCGTCAGTGCAGTCTGTAGGTTAGCTGGACCAGCTAAACTTGAATTCCACCTCCTATTGGTGAGGCTCTAAAACAGACTGGCTCAGTTGCGTCAGTGCAGTCTGTAGGTTAGCTGGACCACCTAAACTTGAATTCCACCTCCTATCTGTGAGGCTCTAAAACAGACTGGATCAGTTGCGTCAGTACAGTCTGTAGGTTAGCTGGACCACCTAAACTTGAATTCCACCCCATCTGTGAGGCTCTAAAACAGACTGGCTCTGTGGCGTCAGTACAGTCTGTAGGTTAGCTGGACCAGTTCAATTAGAATAGGATAAGCCAAATCTGAACACTTTGCAGCAAGCTCACCACAGTAGATTCAATCTCGTCCTATGACTGAACTGCGATGAGGCAACACGTCTGTCCACCGGACTGACCAGCGTCTCAGGTGCCTCAGCTGACTTCTTAGAAGTGTCCAGACGTGAGGTGTCAGCCTATAGTCGACTTAATGGCTCTTGGTCTTAAAGTCTTGGTCGATATCTTGCTGGAGTTGCTTGCGTCACTCGTCTGCATCAAAGCTGACTTGCCGTCTCCAGACTGGGCCTGTCAAATTTGGCATTTATACGAGAATTCAGGATTGACAGTTTACAACTGATATTCTACTGAGACTTTGAAACAGACTGGCATATTGGTGTCAGTGCAGTCTGTAGGTTAGCTGGACCACCTAAACTTGAATTCCACCTCCTATCTGTGAGGCTCTTAAACAGACTGGCTCTGTGGCGTCAGTGCAGTCTGTAGGTTAGCTGGACCTCCTAAACTTGAATTCCACCCCATCTATGAGGCTCTAAAACAGACTGGCTCTGTGGCGTCAGTACAGTCTGTAGGTTAGCTGGACCAGTTCAATTAGAATAGGATAAGCCAAATCTGAACACTTTTGCAGCAAGCTCACCACAGTAGATTCAATCTCGTCCTATGACTGAACTGCGATGAGGCAACACGTCTGTCCACCGGACTGACCAGCGTCTCAGGTGCCTCAGCTGACTTCTTAGAAGTGTCCAGACGTGAGGTGTCAGCCTATAGTCGACTTAATGGCTCTTGGTCTTAAAGTCTTGGTCGATATCTTGCTGGAGTTGCTTGCGTCACTCGTCTGCATCAAAGCTGACTTGCCGTCTCCAGACTGGGCCTGTCAAATTTGGCATTTATACGAGAATTCAGGATTGACAGTTTACAACTGATATTCTACTGAGACTTTGAAACAGACTGGCATATTGGTGTCAGTACAGTCTGTAGGTTAGCTGGACCACCTAAACTTGAATTCCACCTCCTATCTGTGAGGCTCTTCAACAGACTGGCTCAGTTGCGTCAGTGCAGTCTGTAGGTTAGCTGGACCAGCTAAACTTGAATTCCACCTCCTATTGGTGAGGCTCTAAAACAGACTGGCTCAGTTGCGTCAGTGCAGTCTGTAGGTTAGCTGGACCACCTAAACTTGAATTCCACCTCCTATCTGTGAGGCTCTAAAACAGACTGGATCAGTTGCGTCAGTACAGTCTGTAGGTTAGCTGGACCACCTAAACTTGAATTCCACCCCATCTGTGAGGCTCTAAAACAGACTGGCTCTGTGGCGTCAGTACAGTCTGTAGGTTAGCTGGACCAGTTCAATTAGAATAGGATAAGCCAAATCTGAACACTTTTGCAGCAAGCTCACCACAGTAGATTCAATCTCGTCCTATGACTGAACTGCGATGAGGCAACACGTCTGTCCACCGGACTGACCAGCGTCTCAGGTGCCTCAGCTGACTTCTTAGAAGTGTCCAGACGTGAGGTGTCAGCCTATAGTCGACTTAATGGCTCTTGGTCTTAAAGTCTTGGTCGATATCTTGCTGGAGTTGCTTGCGTCACTCGTCTGCATCAAAGCTGACTTGCCGTCTCCAGACTGGGCCTGTCAAATTTGGCATTTATACGAGAATTAAGGATTGACAGTTTACAACTGATATTCTACTGAGACTTTGAAACAGACTGGCATATTGGTGTCAGTACAGTCTGTAGGTTAGCTGGACCACCTAAACTTGAATTCCACCTCCTATCTGTGAGGCTCTTCAACAGACTGGCTCAGTTGCGTCAGTGCAGTCTGTAGGTTAGCTGGACCAGCTAAACTTGAATTCCACCTCCTATCTGTGAGGCTCTTAAACAGACTTGATCAATTGCGTCAGTACAGTCTGTAGGTTAGCTGGACCACCTAAACTTGAATTCCACCCCATCTGTGAGGCTCTAAAACAGACTGGCTCTGTGGCGTCAGTACAGTCTGTAGGTTAGCTGGACCAGTTCAATTAGAATAGGATAAGCCAAATCTGAACACTTTTGCAGCAAGCTCACCACAGTAGATTCAATCTCGTCCTATGACTGAACTGCGATGAGGCAACACGTCTGTCCACCGGACTGACCAGCGTCTCAGGTGCCTCAGCGACTTCTTAGAAGTGTCCAGACGTGAGGTGTCAGCCTATAGTCGACTTAATGGCTCTTGGTCTTAAAGTCTTGGTCGATATCTTGCTGGAGTTGCTTGCGTCACTCGTCTGCATCAAAGCTGACTTGCCGTCTCCAGACTGGGCCTGTCAAATTTGGCATTTATACGAGAATTCAGGATTGACAGTTTACAACTGATATTCTACTGAGACTTTGAAACAGACTGGCATATTGGTGTCAGTACAGTCTGTAGGTTAGCTGGACCACCTAAACTTGAATTCCACCTCCTATCTGTGAGGCTCTTAAACAGACTGGCTCTGTGGCGTCAGTGCAGTCTGTAGGTTAGCTGGACCTCCTAAAACTTGAATTCCACCCCATCTATGAGGCTCTAAAACAGACTGGCTCTGTGGCGTCAGTACAGTCTGTAGGTTAGCTGGACCAGTTCAATTAGAATAGGATAAGCCAAATCTGAACACTTTTGCAGCAAGCTCACCACAGTAGATTCAATCTCGTCCTATGACTGAACTGCGATGAGGCAACACGTCTGTCCACCGGACTGACCAGCGTCTCAGGTGCCTCAGCCGACTTCTTAGAAGTGTCCAGACGTGAGGTGTCAGCCTATAGTCGACTAATGGCTCTTGGCCTTTAAAGTCTTGGTCGATATCTTGCTGGAGTTGCTTGCGTCACTCGTCTGCATCAAAGCTGACTTGCCGTCTCCAGACTGGGCCTGTCAAATTTGGCATTTATACGAGAATTCAGGATTGACAGTTTACAACTGATATTCTACTGAGACTTTGAAACAGACTGGCATATTGGTGTCAGTACAGTCTGTAGGTTAGCTGGACCACCTAAACTTGAATTCCACCTCCTATCTGTGAGGCTCTTCAACAGACTGGCTCAGTTGCGTCAGTGCAGTCTGTAGGTTAGCTGGACCAGCTAAACTTGAATTCCACCTCCTATTGGTGAGGCTCTAAAACAGACTGGCTCAGTTGCGTCAGTGCAGTCTGTAGGTTAGCTGGACCACCTAAACTTGAATTCCACCTCCTATCTGTGAGGCTCTTCAACAGACTGGATCAGTTGCGTCAGTACAGTCTGTAGGTTAGCTGGACCACCTAAACTTGAATTCCGCCCCATCTGTGAGGCTCTAAAACAGACTGGCTCTGTGGCGTCAGTACAGTCTGTAGGTTAGCTGGACCAGTTCAATTAGAATAGGATAAGCCAAATCTGAACACTTTGCAGCAAGCTCACCACAGTAGATTCAATCTCGTCCTATGACTGAACTGCGATGAGGCAACACGTCTGTTCCACCGGACTGACCAGCGTCTCAGGTGCCTCAGCTGACTTCTTAGAAGTGTCCAGACGTGAGGTGTCAGCCTATAGTCGACTTAATGGCTCTTGGTCTTAAAGTCTTGGTCGATATCTTGCTGGAGTTGCTTGCGTCACTCGTCTGCATCAAAGCTGACTTGCCGTCTCCAGACTGGGCCTGTCAAATTTGGCATTTATACGAGAATTAAGGATTGACAGTTTACAACTGATATTCTACTGAGACTTTGAAACAGACTGGCATATTGGTGTCAGTACAGTCTGTAGGTTTAGCTGGACCACCTAAACTTGAATTCCACCTCCTATCTGTGAGGCTCTTCAACAGACTTGGCTCAGTTGCGTCAGTGCAGTCTGTAGGTTAGCTGGACAGCCTAAACTTGAATTCCACCTCCTATCTGTGAGGCTCTTAAAACAGACTTGATCAATTGCGTCAGTACAGTCTGTAGGTTAGCTGGACCACCTAAACTTGAATTCCACCCATCTGTGAGGCTCTAAACAGACTGGCTGTGCGTCAGTACAAGTCTGTAGGTTAGCTGGACCAGTTCAATTAGAATAGGATAAGCCAATCTGAACACTTTTGCAG
>NIVC01002941.1:33928-56428 GCA_002269645.1 Macrostomum lignano
CTATCTATCTATCTATCTAGATCTATCTATCTATCTATCTATCTATCTATCTATCTATCTATCTATCTATCTATCTATCTATCTATCTATCTATCTATCTATCTATCTATATCTATCTATCTATCTATCTATCTATCTATCTATCTATCTATCTATCTATCTATCTATATCTATCTATCTATCTATCTATCTATCTATCTATCTATCTATCTATCTATCTATCTATCTATCTATCTATCTATCTATCTATCTATCTATCTATCTATCTATCTATCTATCTATCTATCTATCTATCTATCTATCTATCTATCTATCTATCTATCTATCTATCTATCTATCTATCTATCTATCTATCTATCTATCTATCTATCTATCTATCTATCTATCTATCTATCTATCTATCTAGCTATCTATCTATCTATCTATCTATCTAGCTATCTATCTATCTATCTATCTATCTATCTATCTATCTATCTATCTATCTATCTATCTATCTATCTATCTATCTATCTATCTATTATCTATCTATCTATCTATCTATCTATCTATCTATCTATCTATCTATCTATCTATCTATCTATCTATCTATCTATCTATCTATCTATCTATCTATCTATCTATCTATCTATCTATCTATCTATCTATCTATCTATCTATCTATCTATCTATCTATCTATCTATCTATCTATCTATCTATCTATCTATCTATCCTCTAGCCGTATGCATGGTGCTGATGCTAGCAGCTTGTTACGATCCTAAACAAGATTCCCACAGGCTCCGGTCAGTCGTTAATCCATGGATCGAATTCCCAGGAAATCCACGGCATTAAATTTCAACGGCAAAGCAGTGGAAAACAACAGTGGGGCAGCCTGCAAAAGCAGAAATCCAAACACCGTTGCTGCACCTCTGCCTCCTTGAGCCAAAATCCCAGTACTGCATCCGCCCCATCTCATCAGGGCCAAACAGACCTAAATAATGAACTTGAGCTGCACCCAGTCCAGGCTCCCATTGTGGTCAGGCACGCTTCGCCGTTAATTTCGACTCGCCTTTGACTGAACTATTTTTCTGCTGAAGAAAGTCAGTCAGCAAATGGCTGGATTTCTGCGAACAGCCGCAGGTTCTGGCCGAGACTTCAACTGAAATTTGTTTGTTTTAAACATTCTTTTCCATATTTGCACAGTTGGAGACTTTGTAGCTCAAATCAAAAATTTTTTTGAGGGAAGAAATTTCACTTGACCTTTGCTGGCCTCTTTGCAAGGACTGCCTGCTCTCCGGCTGTTTGCTGTGGCTCTCCAGGCGCCTCTTAATCGGCTCTTGCTTCCTCTCTTGTTCCTGCATGCTCACCCTGTGTCACATTCTGTCACCCTGTGTCACCCTGTGTCACATTTTGTCACCCTGTGTCACCCTGTGTCACATTCTGTCACCCTGTGTCACCCTGTGTCACATTCTGTCACCCTGTGTCACCCTGTGTCACCCTGTGTCACCCTGTGTCACCCTGTGTCACCCTGTGTCACCCTGTGTCACCATCTGCCTCCCTGTCACTTTTACTCATCCCACCTTTAATCGTGTTTTACCCTTTCTTACCTCACTACTTTTTCTCATACTCAATATCTTCTGTCATGCACCCAACAATCTCAGGTGACGGCTGTCCCGTCTGAAGCCTTTTTGTGCCAGGTAAAATGTGCCAGGCACGCGAAGGCGTATTCAGCATGCCAGTGAAGTATGAGACAGACTAGGCCCATGGGCTAAGGTCTGCGATGCTTCACGCCTGCCCCTATCTTCAGCAGGTCAAGGCTGGTGGGAGGTCTGCACCCTCTATTTGCCTCTGGCAGCCGCAGACCCCCCCCCCACGCTGTCTCGCAAGTCGACCCAGGGTACTCGTCCCCGCGTGTGTTCAAGGCAGTCCCTAGGGCTGCTGGACAGACTGGGCTCCGGCGCTGGCGACCCTATCCAGTGGCTTCGGCCGAATTTGGGTATGCGGGTCTGGCTCGCCAACCTGCAGGCCGTGGTACTGCTCAACGTACTCTCTAATGCCTAAGGTGTTGACCGTGCCGATGGGCTGGAAGGCCGGGGAGTAGTCCGGTCGCAAGCGGTCCCCCTCCTGGTGTCGGGCCAGCCTTGAGGGTGCTATTGGCCTACTGCCCGGTCAGGTGGAGCGGCCGGGTGGGTACCGCGCCCTTTGAGGGTAGCCCACCAACCTTCTATCATGGCCTTCGAGCCGTCTATGGATAAACAAGCTATTTCTAGGGACGGGGACCCTTCTAAACCCCAACCTCAGTCCGAAGGACCGGCCGGCCCTGCTGGCAGATCCCAACCGACTGATTCAACTGTGGCAAAGGAAGGACCGGCTGGCTCTGCTGGCAGATCCGACCAGAGCTACCAAACTCAAAATACCCAAAGACCTGCCAGCTCCGCTGGTGGATCTAAGGGAACCGCGAGCTCTGAGCCTAAAGGACCGGCCAAATCTGGCAGATCCGACGAAGCTCAGCGGGCTCGGCTTGAGCGCAAACGCGCTAAACAACGCGCCAAAAGGCAGGCCAAGAAGGGAGCTGCGGGGGCCAAAGCGGCGGCGTCCACCATGGATGCTGAAGCGACTGGCGTCCCAAGGCAACCAGACGGGCCGGCCGGTGGAAGCTCCGGTAGTTCAGCGGCGGCGCTCCCTGGAGATGCTGCTGCGGCTGCTGAGGCCGAAACCACGGCGCAACAAATGGCCACTGCCAACAAGGAGGTTCCTTCGGGAGCTACCTTTGCGGCGAAGGCCAAGGCCAAAATCCCGGGAGTGATCATCCAAGGTCGCGACCAGGACTGGACCACTGATCAGCTTCAAAAAGTGTGGAGTGCTGTTGACTCCTATCTGATTGAGCTGACTGTCGAGGAGGGAATCTCCATCGGCATTGAGCGGATGGTGCTGCGAAGCACATTCGTTCTTATTGCTCCTAGCAGCGAGGAGGACGCTCGGCGGCTGCTCCAGCGGCTACCGACGGTCTCCTTGGATGCTGACCTTGGCGGAGCTCTTTTTCTTCGCGAGGGCCAGCGTCCAAAGACGATACCCTACCGGTATGTGGTTTTCGTCCCTGCTAAGAGCACCGCAGCTGGACCAGACGTTATTCGCCGGGTCCTACTGCGTCTGAACCCCGACCTCCCTGCTAGTGGACTGGTGTATCACCGCAAAGTCCGCAGGGGGGAGACGGGCAACTCAATTGTCCTCGGCCTTTCCAGCACTTGGGCGAGTCGGTACCCTAATGGATCCTCTTTCCAGCTGGGTGCCCTCAAGCTCAAGATGCGCCGAGGAAAGTCTGCCAAAGGGAAGGCTACTGCCAACCCCGGCATCTCCGGCAAGAGCGGGGCGCAGTCTAAGGCCCAAGGAAAGGCGCAAGCCGATCCCAAAGCCAAAGCTGCATCTCGCCCCTCTGCTAGCAGCAGTTCGGCGACCGCGGTAACGGCTCCGGCCAAGCCCCGGGAACCAAACCTGCCAGTCGGAGAAGGAGTTGAGGACGAGGCCGGGTCTTCGGAATCCGAGCTCTCCTCGGCCACCCTGGTGGGGTCTGAAGGTAAAGATGCAGGTGAGGAAGCTTCCTCCATCCTGTCATCGGAGCCTGAGGACTCTGCTGGGGGGGGGCGGTGGGGTGAGGAGGCCATGGACGTCGACCAACTCCCATCTCCCAGTCAAGCCCCAGCGGCCTGGGACGAGGACGATCTGTTGTCCAAGTCTCCTTGATGGCCCTGGGCTCTAGCCAGAAATTGCATTTAATACAGTATGACTAAGCTCCACGCTGCCAAAGGAGCGACATTCTGTCTGCAAATTAATTTACAGCATTGCGTATCTGCGTCAGTAAATCTGATGAAGATTGCTGAGCTGTACAGGCCAGGCCTCATCCTGATCCAGGAACCCTGGATGCGCAACGGTAAGTTGCCCAACATTCCCTCTGGCTACTCTGATTTTTATGTGTGTGGCCCGGGAACAGTCGCCCTAGAGCGGCTATCCTCGCTGCTAGCCATCTCCAGGCTTGGCTGAGGACTGATCTCTCTGATGGAGACCTTTGCGTCATCCAATCTAATCATTTCTCTCCGCGTACGTGTCTTGTTGCCTCGGTTTATATCCCAGGCGACAGAGACCCTGCTCCTGAGAGTTTACTGCGCCTCGCGCAGTACTGCGAGTCCAGAACGCTGAGCTGTGCTTAGGGGGCGACCTCAACGCGCACCACAAGCACTGGGGCAGCAAAGATACCAACACTACCGGTAGAGGAGAGGAGCTTCTGGCCCTCATCTCTAACACAAACCTCATGCTCTGCAACCGCGGCAGCACTCCTACCTTTAATAATGGCAGATGGACTGAGGTCCTCGACGCCACACTCGTTACCCCAAGACTCTTTGACAGAGTTGAGGAGTGGAGAGTCTGGTCTGAGGAGCCCTCCCTGTCTGACCACTGCTTTATCGCCTTTAACATCGCGGACACTAAAACCCAGTCTCCGATCACTTGGAGACGCAATATCCGCAACACTGATTGGGCGGCCTACAAGGCTGCCCTTGATCTGCACCTGCAGGAACTCACGGACTTACGTCCGATTGAGACCTGCGAGGATGTGGATCATATGGCTGAGACGCTGACAGGTTGCATTATTGAAGCCTACGAAGCGGCTTGTCCTGCTCGCGCCTACAAAGGCAAGACCTCGGCGCCGTGGTGGAACCCGGAGCTGGGGAAACTCAGGCGGAAGGCCAAAAGCCTTCATCGCCGTGCCATGAAGACCGGAAACCCGGAGGACATGGAGCTTTTCCGGCAAGCCTCCCGCAATTTCAAATCTGAAGTGCGCAAGGCCAAGGAATGTAAGTGGCGCCAATTCTGCAATGAATTGGATCAAGACAGACCTACTTCTAGGCTTGTCAAGGCCCTTACAATGGACAAAATGTCCAAATTAGCCATGATCAAAAAAGATGATGGCTCTCTTACTAAAGACCCTGAAGAAGTGCTTCAGCATATGCTTAGCACATTCTTCCCGAGGGTACCTACTGCTAGACCGGAGCCCAACCATTCGATGGATGGAGCCACCCTAGCGGCGGGCATTGTCACTGAAGACCTAATCGCTCGTGCGGTCAGAACCTTCAAACCCTTCAAATCTCCTGGACCTGATGGTATCTACCCTGTTCTCCTTCGTGAAGCAGCCAAGATACCCTCGTTCCTGAGACTCACCCGCAATCTTATGCGGGCCTCTATCCAGCTGGGATACGTTCCCAAATGCTGGACTGAAGCTCGGGTAGTCTTTATTCCCAAACCTGGGAAGGGTGACTACCAAAGCGTCAAGGCCTTCCGGCCTATTAGCTTAACGTCAGCAATGCTTAAGCTCACTGAGAGGCTTATTCTCTGGCGGCTGCTGTCCTGCGAGCTGACAGCGATGCCCTCAGCAATAATCAGCACGCCTTCCGTACCGGGAGGTCGACTGACAGCGCCTTGCATGCGATTGTCGAGAAGATTGAAAGGGCGGTACTGGGTGACGGTTACGCTCTGGCTCTCTTTCTTGACATTGTTGGCGCCTTCGACAACGTTATCTTTGAAGCGTTTCAGAGGGCCCTTCAAAATCGCAAAGCTCATGCTACCCTCATACGGTGGATCATGTACATGATCTCCAACCGTACGGTCACTGCCCAACTTCTTGGGCAAACTGCCTCCACCAGAGTCTGTAAGGGTGGACCCCAAGGCGGAGTCCTCACCCCGACGCTCTGGAACCTGGTCATGGACGCTCTTTTGAGTGACTCCCGACCCGACCCCGTCTTCAAAGTCGGGTATGCTGATGACGTCACGGCCATTGTGGCAGGACCGTCTCCCAGCACGCTCAGGGATCTGATGCAGAGCTTTATCCGCAAAGCAGAATCCTGGGCCAATGACAATGGTCTGGAACTCTCTGAGCCCAAAACCGTTGCCATTATGTTTACCAGCAGACTACGCTGGAACATACGTCCTCTGCAGCTCTACGGCAGAGATATTGCCTTCGCGCACCAGACCAGATGTCTCGGGGTCATACTTGACCACCGGCTCAACTGGTCCTCCACGTGAAAGCAAAAGCCAAGCGTGCCTCAGCCATCCTGGCCCAGCTCCGACGAGCACTTGGCACTTCTTGGGTCTATCCCCAAAGCGGCTTTGGTGGATCTATACTTCCGTAGTTAGACCTGCCATTACGTACGCCTCTGTTGTCTGGGTTAGCGCTACCCAGGTCAAAAGCCATGCAGACCTGCTCAACACGATCCAAGGCAGAGCGTGTAGGCTCATCTGCAACGCCACCAGGTCCACGCCCTTTGCTGGCATGGGGGCCTTCCTTAATCTTCCGCCTCTTGACCTCTTCATCAGGGGTGAGGCGGCTAGAACGACGCGGCGTCTAATTGATGCCGGCGTCAAATTCATTTACATGAGAGCACCTGCTAAGCGGAACCTTGTCCCGCATAGCGATCTGTGCCTCAACTTTCTCAACGAGTGTCAGGCCAATCGCGTCTTCACCGATGGCATTGCCTCAACGCTCAACCTGAGACAGCGCTACTCCGTAGCTATCGACTCGCGCGATAACATCAATGACCAATGGAACCCTGGTGAGCTTCATTGCTACACCGACGGTTCTAAGCAGTCAGCCAACACCGGCTTTGGTGTTGGAATCTTTCTGAACGGGAGGGTCATCGCTACCCACGCTCAATACACTGGGGTCAACTCCAGTGTTTTCCAAAATGAAGTTCTGGCCATCAGCTCCTGCACTGCAGAGCTTCTCGCCACTGGCGTTACTGGTAAGAACATCATTTTCCATTCGGACAGCCAAGCTGCCTTGCACGCCATCAGTGGCTGCAGCACCAACTCTGCTACAGTCCTCGACTGTATCAAACTCCTCAACATGTTGGGTTCCGCCAACAAAATTACCCTTAAGTGGGTTCCGGGGCATGTGGGGATCCGAGGAAATGAGTTGGCTGACACCCTTGCAAAAGTTGGTGCCTCCGGCTCCTCTCTCGGCCCCGAACCTCTTGTCCCGATTCCTGGCTGTGTCATCGACTCGCGCATCAAAGCGTGGATCAGGACTCAGCACCGCTCGACTTGGGCGAACCGCACGAACTGCAGGCAATCCAGAGGCGCTGTCCCTCAGCCCTCTCACCAGCTCCGGAAGCTCCTCTTGCGCCTCTCGCGCAGAGACATCCGGGCTGCCACCATGACCCTCTCTGGTCACGGCTGCTTCTCCAGGCACCAGTACCTGCAGGGCAACGCCACCAACGCCACCTGTAGTTTCTGCAACTCAGGTGACGAAACCGCTGAGCATTTCGTCAGCATCTGTCCCGCCTTCACGCGGGCCAGACTCACTTACCTCGGGCCACACACATCTATTACTGAAGCGTGCAAACCCGAAAACTTTAATCAGCTCATGCGCTACCTTCGGGCCACCCGCAGGGCTGAACTCTCCTTTCCAGAGAGCACCATAGCTGCTGGCGACACTGGGGGACCTCCCTGGGCGGCGCCAACCCTCCGTCCATAGCGACGCGTCGGCCGTTCAGGGACTAGCGGAATGGGCGCCCGCGCCTTCCCGCTGTGTCCCCTTCGGGACAGCCCTGCAGCTAAGTCAAGTAAGTAAGTCAAGCCAGGTAAAATTCCCCATTCTTTCGTTGTATCTTCAAGTTTCGGCCCCCAATAGGCATGCACTGGCAAAAGCACTGCTTCACAAGGATTGCAGAAGCCGAAAGCATAGTTAGAGTTGATGCTTGGAATGAACTTTGGTGCTGGCGCCCCTGGTGTTGGCGCCCCTGGTGCTGGCGCCCTGGTGCTGGCGCCCCTGGTGCTGGCGCCCCTGGTGCTGGCGCCCCTGGTGCTGGCGCCCCTGGTGCTGGCGCCCCTGGTGCTGGCGCCCCTGGTGCTGGCGCCCCTGGTGCTGGCGCCCCTGGTGCTGGCGCCCCTGGTGCTGGCGCCCCTGGTGCTGGCGCCCCTGGTGCTGGCGCCCCTGGTGCTGGCGCCCCTGATGCTGGCGCCCCTGGTGCTTCAGCCAATCTGCATGTCAACTGCGGCCTCAGCTTCCTGAATCGAAAAGAAGATTTCCATTCCAACTCAAATATTTCCCAAACGTCCACCCAGATTCTCCCTACTCCAATGTTGAGCATGAGTCGGTGGCTCAAGCAAGGCGGAACATGTAAAAGAGAGACTCGCTGAGTCGAATACTAAAACAGGCCAGCTGTCTACGGGGAGTAGAAACAGACTCCCCTGATGAGGCGGACTTCGACTCAGAATAGAAGTGGAAGAAGTCACAGACGGTTGCACTGGTGGGGTGTCCAGTCTCTCTGAGCGTGACGTGACTGTTCCCCAACAACTAAAGCCAGAAATGAAGTTGCGAGTTGAAAAAATCAGCAATGAGCAGAGAAAGCTTGTAAAAAATTTCTTCATTCTTTCGGCATCCACGCTTGCGGAGGTGTCTGGCCAGCAACTTGATTAAACTCCATTCCCTGAGCTCGACAGAGCACGCAAGCTTACTGAGGTTATTTGACTTCCTCAGTAAAGTACATTGTGTACTTGTCAATATCTGCTAATTGATTTTCAAATTTAGAAAGTGAAATTGAAAAGAAGCTTTTTAAATTAAAAAAACAAATTAAAATGCAAAACTGACTGACGAACTGAAAAAGAAAGGATAATCAAGATGAGACGACAGGCTAAACCAATTTTCGTGCGCCAAGGTACCCGGGTTCGAATCCGTGCTCAGAAATTGGGACCGAGTTCGAATCCGTGCACTCGGAAATAGGCCCCGGGTTCGAATCCGTGCAGTGCAGTGCTCGGAAATAGGTCCCGGATTCGAATCCGTGCAGTGCTCAGTAATAGGCCCCGGGTTCGAATCCGGGGTAGAGACATAGGTAGAGAGAGAGGTAGACACTGGTAGAGAGAGGTAGACACAGGTAGAGAGAGAGAGGTAGACACAGGTAAAGAGAGGTAGACACAGGTAGAGAGAGAGAGGTAGACACAGGTAAAGAGAGGTAGACACAGGTAGAGAGAGAGAGGTAGACACAGGTAAAGAGAGGGGTAGACACAGGTAGAGAGAGGGGTAGACACAGGTAGAGAGAGGTAGACACAGGTAGAGAGAGAGGTAGACACCGGTAGAGAGAGAGGTAGACACAGGTAGAGAGAGGTAAACACAGGTAGAGAGATTTAGACACAGGTAGAGAGAGGGAGAGAGAGAGAGAGAGAGAGAGAGAGAGAGAGAGAGAGAGAGAGAGAGAGAGAGAGAGAGGTAGACACAGTTAGAGAGTTGTACTCGTAAACACCCTAAAGGCAAAAGCAGAAAGATTTCAATTAGTAAAAATTCATATTTATCTAAGCAGTCGCCACTACTAACAGTAAGTAGCAAAACATTTAATGTAGTTAAATGTAATCAAAAATAGTCATAAATTCTATTTATAACATTTTAAAAGTTGAATTACAGACCAGCACTTACTTCTAGCCATCAAAACCTTGAACTCGCATTAGAAATTTAAAATTGCCGACAATTAAATATCAGTAATCAATTAGTGTACATTTAAAGCGGTTAAAGTTAAAATTGATAAGCATCTGATGCCAAAATAAGCAAAAGTATCAATCTAACAATATTATATAGGGTTAGTTTACGTTCTGTTTATCGCCATTTCAACACTTCAGCCATGGTTTTCCCGCGGATATTCCGCTCTTTGGGCGCCTTTGTTTTTATTCACAAATCTCTGGTTGTAGACAGTGGGTTATCAACTATAGAGGTGTGCAGCAGGATGAACAAGGGTATGTAGGTGAGAAAGTCCAGCAGGTCAAACTCTCTGGTTGGCCCGAGGCGCATACGGACCTCCTCGATGTGCTTATTGGCCACGCCGCCCGCTAGTAGCTCTATGGCCAGCTGGTCAATGTTCATCGTGCGAAATCCGTCCGGTACGCAGCTCTCCCAGAGTGACTGTAAAGCAATGTTGGTTTAGTTGTTGGAGGATTTTTGGGGACTAAAGATAATGACAACAGTGTCTATGGTTGGTGCACTGTAGTGATTGACAACAGTGTCTATGATTGGTGCACTGTAGTGATTGACAACAGTGTCTATGGTTGGTGCACTGTAGTGATTGACAACAGTGTCTATGGTTGGTGCACTGTAGTGATTGACAACAGTGTCTATGGTTGGTGCACTGTAGTGATTGACAACAGTGTCTATGGTTGGTGCACTGTAGTGATTGACAACAGTGTCTATGATTGGTGCACTGTAGTGATTGACAACAGTGTCTATGATTGGTGCACTGTAGTGATTGACAACAGTGTCTATGGTTGGTGCACTGTAGTGATTGACAACAGTGTCTATGGTTGGTGCACTGTAGTGATTGACAACAGTGTCTATGGTTGGTGCACTGTAGTGATTGACAACAGTGTCTATGATTGGTGCACTGTAGTGATTGACAACAGTGTCTATGGTTGGTGCACTGTAGTGATTGACAACAGTGTCTATGATTGGTGCACTGTAGTGATTGACAACAGTGTCTATGGTTGGTGCACTGTAGTGATTGACAACAGTGTCTATGATTGGTGCACTGTAGTGATTGACAACAGTGTCTATGGTTGGTGCACTGTAGTGATTGACAACAGTGTCTATGATTGGTGCACTGTAGTGATTGACAACAGTGTCTATGGTTGGTGCACTGTAGTGATTGACAACAGTGTCTATGGTTGGTGCACTGTAGTGATTGACAACAGTGTCTATGATTGGTGCACTGTAGTGATTGACAACAGTGTCTATGGTTGGTGCACTGTAGTGATTGACAACAGTGTCTATGATTGGTGCACTGTAGTGATTGACAACAGTGTCTATGGTTGGTGCACTGTAGTGATTGACAACAGTGTCTATGGTTGGTGCACTGTAGTGATTGACAACAGTGTCTATGATTGGTGCACTGTAGTGATTGACAACAGTGTCTATGGTTGGTGCACTGTAGTGATTGACAACAGTGTCTATGGTTGGTGCACTGTAGTGATTGACAACAGTGTCTATGGTTGGTGCACTGTAGTGATTGACAACAGTGTCTATGATTGGTGCACTGTAGTGATTGACAACAGTGTCTATGGTTGGTGCACTGTAGTGATTGACAACAGTGTCTATGATTGGTGCACTGTAGTGATTGACAACAGTGTCTATGGTTGGTGCACTGTAGTGATTGACAACAGTGTCTATGATTGGTGCACTGTAGTGATTGACAACAGTGTCTATGGTTGGTGCACTGTAGTGATTGATAACAGTGTCTATGATGGGTGCACTGTAGTGATTGATAACAGTGTCTATGGTTGGTGCACTGTAGTGATTGACAACAGTGTCTATGATTGGTGCACTGTAGTGATTGACAACAGTGTCTATGGTTGGTGCACTGTAGTGATTGACAACAGTGTCTATGATTGGTGCACTGTAGTGATTGACAACAGTGTCTATGGTTGGTGCACTGTAGTGATTGACAACAGTGTCTATGGTGGGTGCACTGTAGTGATTGATAACAGTGTCTATGGTTGGTGCACGAGTGACAACAGTGTCTATGGTTGGTGCACGAGTGACAAAAGTGTCTATGGTTGGTGCACTGTAGTGAGTGACAACATCGTCTATGGTTGGTGCACTGTAGTGATTGACAACATCGTCTATGGTTGGTGCACTGTAGTGATTGACAACAGTGTCTATGGTTGGTGCACTGTAGTGACAACAGTGTCTATGGTTGGTGCACGAGTGACAAAAGTGTCTATGGTTGGTGCACTGTAGTGATTGATAACAGTGTCTATGGTGGGTGCACTGTAGTGATTGACAACAGTGTCTATGGTTGGTGCACTGTAGTGATTGACAACAGTGTCTATGATTGGTGCACTGTAGTGATTGACAACAGTGTCTATGGTTGGTGCACTGTAGTGATTGACAACAGTGTCTATGATTGGTGCACTGTAGTGATTGACAACAGTGTCTATGGTTGGTGCACTGTAGTGATTGACAACAGTGTCTATGGTTGGTGCACTGTAGTGATTGACAACAGTGTCTATGATTGGTGCACTGTAGTGATTGACAACAGTGTCTATGGTTGGTGCACTGTAGTGATTGACAACAGTGTCTATGGTTGGTGCACTGTAGTGATTGACAACAGTGTCTATGGTTGGTGCACTGTAGTGATTGATAACAGTGTCTATGGTGGGTGCACTGTAGTGATTGACAACAGTGTCTATGGTTGGTGCACTGTAGTGATTGACAACAGTGTCTATGATTGGTGCACTGTAGTGATTGACAACAGTGTCTATGGTTGGTGCACTGTAGTGATTGACAACAGTGTCTATGGTTGGTGCACTGTAGTGATTGACAACAGTGTCTATGATTGGTGCACTGTAGTGATTGACAACAGTGTCTATGGTTGGTGCACTGTAGTGATTGACAACAGTGTCTATGGTTGGTGCACTGTAGTGATTGACAACAGTGTCTATGATTGGTGCACTGTAGTGATTGACAACAGTGTCTATGGTTGGTGCACTGTAGTGATTGACAACAGTGTCTATGATTGGTGCACTGTAGTGATTGACAACAGTGTCTATGGTTGGTGCACTGTAGTGATTGACAACAGTGTCTATGATTGGTGCACTGTAGTGATTGACAACAGTGTCTATGATTGGTGCACTGTAGTGATTGACAACAGTGTCTATGGTTGGTGCACTGTAGTGATTGACAACAGTGTCTATGATTGGTGCACTGTAGTGATTGACAACAGTGTCTATGGTTGGTGCACTGTAGTGATTGACAACAGTGTCTATGATTGGTGCACTGTAGTGATTGACAACAGTGTCTATGGTTGGTGCACTGTAGTGATTGACAACAGTGTCTATGGTTGGTGCACTGTAGTGATTGACAACAGTGTCTATGATTGGTGCACTGTAGTGATTGACAACAGTGTCTATGGTTGGTGCACTGTAGTGATTGACAACAGTGTCTATGGTTGGTGCACTGTAGTGATTGACAACAGTGTCTATGGTTGGTGCACTGTAGTGATTGACAACAGTGTCTATGATTGGTGCACTGTAGTGATTGACAACAGTGTCTATGGTTGGTGCACTGTAGTGATTGACAACAGTGTCTATGATTGGTGCACTGTAGTGATTGACAAGTGTCTATGGTTGGTGCACTGTAGTGATTGACAACAGTGTCTATGATTGGTGCACTGTAGTGATTGACAACAGTGTCTATGGTTGGTGCACTGTAGTGATTGATAACAGTGTCTATGATGGGTGCACTGTAGTGATTGATAACAGTGTCTATGGTTGGTGCACTGTAGTGATTGACAACAGTGTCTATGATTGGTGCACTGTAGTGATTGACAACAGTGTCTATGGTTGGTGCACTGTAGTGATTGACAACAGTGTCTATGATTGGTGCACTGTAGTGATTGACAACAGTGTCTATGGTTGGTGCACTGTAGTGATTGATAACAGTGTCTATGGTGGGTGCACTGTAGTGATTGATAACAGTGTCTATGGTTGGTGCACTGTAGTGATTGACAACAGTGTCTATGATTGGTGCACTGTAGTGATTGACAACAGTGTCTATGGTTGGTGCACTGTAGTGATTGATAACAGTGTCTATGATTGGTGCACTGTAGTGATTGACAACAGTGTCTATGATTGGTGCACTGTAGTGATTGACAACAGTGTCTATGATTGGTGCACTGTAGTGATTGACAACAGTGTCTATGGTGGGTGCACTGTAGTGATTGATAACAGTGTCTATGGTTGGTGCACGAGTGACAACAGTGTCTATGGTTGGTGCACGAGTGACAAAAGTGTCTATGGTTGGTGCACTGTAGTGAGTGACAACATCGTCTATGGTTGGTGCACTGTAGTGATTGACAACATCGTCTATGGTTGGTGCACTGTAGTGATTGACAACAGTGTCTATGGTTGGTGCACTGTAGTGACAACAGTGTCTATGGTTGGTGCACGAGTGACAAAAGTGTCTATGGTTGGTGCACTGTAGTGAGTGCCAACAGTGTCTATAGTTGGTTCACTGTAGTGAGTGACAACTGTGTCTATGGTTGGTGCACTGTAGTGAGTGACAACAGTGTCTATAGTTGGTTCACTGTAGTGAGTGACAACTGTGTCTATGGTTGGTGCACTGTAGTGAGTGACAACAGTGTCTATGGTTAGTGCACTGTAGTGAGTGACAACAGTGTCCAGTGTCTCGTACCCAAAACTCACCTTGCACAGAAACAGCTTCATGTCCAGAATCTTGAAACTGATCTCGTTGATAGCATTTCTCATCCATGTGCTGTAGAGAAAAATACAGTCGTCGCTTTGCTTAGGATGGCACGATCACGTCTACTAATGAAAGTAGTATGCGTACGTTATAAATCGTGGTACTTACTCCAGAGAAGTGATTCTCTGCGACAGAGCCGCAATGATGCAGAACAATTTGCTGTCAGCTCCCGCTTTCAGCCTGTAGCCGCACATTTCCAGTACTCGGAAGATGTACAGCTCTTCTGCTTCGGTCAGCTGACTGTTGACCGCCTTCAGGGCGAGAAGCACCTCATCCGGCTGTAGGAACCCCTTCTCCTCGATGTCAACCTGATGAGATCACGAGGAGTAATTTTGACACCTTCCTGAATTCTACGCGTACAAATTCGCTCATTTTTGCTGACTCACCGCGCGAAATGTGCCCATGAACATTGGCACATTGGTTCTATTGAGGATGCAGAACTTCGCCAGCCAGCCATCTGCAGTGGGGTTTCAATTTTAGATAAATTGTTATATGTAAATAAAAAACATTTGCCAAGCAGACCGACCGACAGACAGACAGACAGACAGACAGACAGACAGACAGACACACAGACAGACAGACAGACAGACAGACAGACAGACAGACAGACAGACAGACAGACAGACAGACAGACAGACAGACAGACAGACAGACAGACAGACAGACAGACAGACAGACAGACAGACAGACAGACAGACAGACAGACAGACAGACAGACAGACAGACAGACAGACAGACAGACAGACAGACAGACAGACAGACAGACAGACAGACAGACAGACAGACAGACAGACAGACAGACAGACAGACAGACAGAGACTCTAAGGCACTGAGACACTGAGACACTGAGACACTGAGACACTGAGACACTGAGACACTGACACACTGAGACACTGACACACTGAGACACTGACACACTGAGACACTGAGACACTGAGACACTGACACACTGACACACTGAGACACTGAGACACTGACACACTGACACACTGACACACTGACACACTGAGACACTGAGACAAACTCACACTCCTCATAGAGCGGCCCGTCGCCAGTCATGGTGGCACTGGGGATGAGCTTCTTCAGCCGGCTAGAGATCTCCTCCGCCTTCTGCTTGCGCAGCTCGGCCAGCCGGGCCCGCTCAGCTTCCAGCTCCCTGTCGTGGTTGATCCTCTTGGCGCCCCATCGCTTGTACATCTCGCGAGGAATCCGCGGCCTCAGCGGCACATCGGAGTCTGGCTTCATCGGCGCTGGGTGATGATGCGGCGCCGGCTCCGGCACCGGCGGCAACGACGGAGGCGTCGATGTGGTCAAGAAGCTGGACGAGCCGCTGTCCTCGTGTTCCTCCTTGTCCGAGTCTTCTGCAACATTCTCTTCTCGGGCTGAGGCTACGTCAACTTTTTTCTCTGTGTACTGCACCACCATCTTCTTCGGGGCGATCTTCACCTTCTTGTGAATTTGGCGTAGAACCTGCAGTAGGTTCATGCGGGAGATTTTTAACAAAGACGAGGACTACTTAAGTAGAAGGACGTCGCTACATACGGAGGGAGTAGCCAGTGAACCGGAACATTAATCATTTTAGATGATTATAACAAAGCAAAGTTAATTTTGTTTTAAAATTTAGCCAATCTTTCTAAGAACATGCTGACCTTTGGAGGCGGAGCAACAATTGGCGTTGGCGATGGCGGCTTCACTGGAACTGAAAAAAATGTTACAGCAAGGAAGTTATAAAATGGTTCTCCACCACAATGCTTGCAATGACAGTTGCCAGGAAACTGACAGTGAAGCGCAGGGTCTGTTACCTTCGATAGTCCGCTCGGAGACAGCCGATCCAGGCTCACTTTTAACCGGGTAGCTCGCTGCAAAAGGTGAAGATTTAGTAAAAGTACAAAGTAAAAAGTACGAACTTGTTGATTTATGGCGGAGTTGAATCGCATGCGTATGTTTAGTAATGAAATATTAGTTAATGAAAACTAGCGCCGCTTAGTCAATGAGCTGCCTAATTGACCCGTTGAACTCAAGAGCTCCAGCTCTTTATGCTGTTGTAAATTACATCTATTTAAACGCATAGCATCCGCATAAGTATAGTTTCAAGTAGCAATGTCTAGCCAAAATATCAATGTGATATGCACGTAAATATTTGTACTAAATTCGAGTCTATAAAATAATATGACAATGCTGTTTAGCAAGCACCTATTATAAATCAATTTCTATGAAAGCCTAATTGTATTTTCAAGCTGGACCTCCGATTGATGGTAGAAACGCAGGCTGTGGAGATCCCTTGCGACTGGCACTGCCAGATGATGTTGGCGAAGAAGTTTTCGAAGTCGATGCCGTTGAGTCTACTTCAGGCGACTCCTCCTTCTCGCTGCTGTCAATCGGTTCAGCGGTCAGCGATGACTGCGGACTCGCTGCAGTGACTGCAGAAAGCGGCAGAGTGCAAGTGTTGACTTCTGCTCTCTTGGTTCATTCGAAGCTTTTATGATCTGAACAGAAAGGGTTTGTCAAGGCATCGCACACTCTATGAAATCTGACTTTGGTTACCTAGGACGATGGGGGCCTCCGAGACCAGCTTCGTTATGAGCGGTGGCAGCTCGGGGGTCGCGCTAGCAGCAGTGCCACTGCAGTTGCTGCAGCCGCAACAGCAGCACACTGCAGCTGCAGGAGTTTCAACAGCAGCAGCCTCATCAACTGCCTGACGTGTGAAAGCTTCGCCGCGAGAAAAAATGAATTATTGCATATTAGAAGCGTAGAGCTTTGTAAAAACAAGAACAAATCGCGCGATTCCCGTAACCAGATTTGAAGTTAATTTGCTGTTAATTATGTTTTTTTTCGCCAAAAAAATCACGCCAAAATCTGACAGTACAGGGTGAGACCCAGCGCGGATAAAGTTACAAAAAAAGTTTAAAATAATTTGAATAATAATTCGTACATCGACTTTCGGTTTCAGTTTCGGATTCTGAAAAATAATTTCAGTATCAACACCAATCAACATATATGATGAGTACTGATTTTACTTTACAGTTTGTTCAAAAAAATAGTTCCATGCTTACACACGTTGTTATAGAAACTCAATTCAACTCACCATCGCTCTCCGCTTCGGTGGTTGACTTTGCGGTTGTCTCAGTTTCAGCTTCAGTTGTGACGTCTGGCTCGCTTGCTTCATCCTCGGATTCTTCGGGCTCTGTGTGGTCAGGATGGTAGCAGGTTAGGTCTGTTAAATCTGTAAACGCGAATTTGAGAGTAAAGCAGAATTTGCTCTCACCAGTCTCGTGGCTCGATGGTGCCGGTGTTGGCGTCTTCGGTGGCGGCGGTGGCGTTGGTGTCGGAGTCGGTTCTCGAGGTGGCGGCGGAGGTGTCGCAGGCGGCGGAGGCGGCGTCGGCTCGCGAGGCGGTGGCGTTGGAGGCGGTGGTGCCTTCGGAGGAGACGGAGGCGGCTTCAACACTTCAACAGCCGTCTTCGGCTCGGTGGGAATCGCCTCTGGACTGTCGCGTCGCTTTGGCGGTGGCGGGGGTGGCGGTGGAGGCTGTTGCGCGTAGCCTGAAGTGGAGGATTTTAAACATTGGTTAGAAATTGAAAACAAAATATTTCGGAGTATCTTAAAACAATCAAAAGGTTAAAAGCTGCATATCCGTACGTTTTGGCTTGGGCTTGGGTCTTGGAGGCGGCGGCGGGGGCGCCGTCCACAATTTGCCCCGGCCGGACTTGTCCATCGTGTCGCCACGAGCTGCTGGCTTTCTTGGGCGCTGACGTCGCTTCTGGTGGCGCCTGGACGCGTCCTTTGTTTAAAATTAAAATTAGGTTTTGAAGGATGGAATTACTAAATTAATTGTACTGTTATGATCCAATATAATGAATTAGCCCGTACTGTACGTTAGCTCAATCTCTCTCTCTCTCTCTCTCTCTCTCTCTCTCTCTCTCTCTCTCTCTCTCTCTCTCTCTCTCTCTCTCTCTCTCTCTCTCTAGCATTATATACTTTATTGTATTTTGGTGCCACTGCACTGGACCTATTTGATGCATAACTTACCCAGTCATTATCTGCGATTTTCTCACCCTTGAATATTGCTATTCCTCTCTCTCCCTGTCCTCCCATTGGCTGTCGTCACCTTATCATCTGTCACCCTAGTTTTCTACCCCCATTGTGTTCAGTGTGGCTGTAGCCAATCCTCTCTCTCCCTCAGCCCCACCCCGCTGTTTCTCTTACCCTGCAGCTTTAACCCCACCCCATTTGGAGCTGGCTTGTATTTATTGGCGTGCGCGCCTTTCCGTCTCTCCCGCTGCGCTTCTCTTTGCTTCTCTTCCTGCTACCCCCCCCCCGCTCCTGCCACTCCAAGCTGGTCTGTCTCGGGACACAACAATACTCAACTGGGTTGCCTGTTCGGGTCAAAGATCAACCTCTTTGTTTGTAGCAGTTGGTATGCAACAAAAACATGTAGGATTAAGTCACCCCTAGAAATTCTGTCAGGCTAGCAACTCTGTGCCTCCGTAGAAGTACAGCCCCTGCACTCTATAGCTTGTACTTTAAACCTAGGAAAGAGCGCAATTCCAGCCCTACCAGGTTATCTTTGCGCTCCTGCGCCAAGTTGAAGTGATGCAGGAACCGGTCGCACAGCTCGTCCCGCTGCCGGCCATCCCGATGCCCGTGCCCGTCGTAGTCCTCGTCCTCTTGGTCGTCGAGTCGACTTTTCGGATTGGCGCCAAGCTGGGCTCGACTCACGAAGGACAAGTAGGAAGTGTCTTCGCGAACCTGCGTTGCGCGGAGGACAGTTTAGCTTAGGGACGTCAGACGCTAAAAGTCCTAACTAACCCTAATCCTAACCTGACCCCAATCCCTCTGACTTGCCCTGGCAAACAGTCTGTCGGACAGCTCAAAGCTCCGGCACTTGTACAGCAGCCGGCAGCAAGGTCCGCACACGAGATGGCCGTCCAACCCTGGCATTGCGGAGAGTGCCGCTACAGCCTCTGGTCGGCAGAGGCACAAGAAGCTGAGACAGTCTTCTTCATTAGTCGGTGGTTGTTCTGCCATTGCCTAATCCGCCTCCCAGCTAACATTTCATGAGCTCTCTCTTAGAACCTTTTATAGAAGAAAAGTACGCCTGTTCTTTAGCAATCTAATGAATTAGAAATCCGAGACGTTCGTCTGCTCAATGAATTATTAATCATCTGTAAACTTCTCATTGTGTCGTCGGCGACTCCAGCGCAAACTGATTGGATTTCTACTTTTTCAAAGTTTGCACGCAATCTGGTTTGTTAAAATTTACAATTAATCATTTAATTTGTGAAATGAGGAGACAGGAAGAGCCAGTGGTGGAAGGACGAACTGCCTGCAATCGGTCTCACCCACCTCAATCCATCTCCTCAGGTCGTCGATCCACTCGAGCGGCGGTTCCGCCTCTTCGCCGCCGAGGCCCGAGTCCAGTCCAGTCCCGGTGAACGACTTGCTGCCGCCCAGTGCAGACGAGGCCGCCTCCCCAGTGTAGATTGAGTGATAAGTCAGCTGCGAACCGGATTTCCTGTCGCCGAGTAGAAGAGACTGACGCTTCACTTGCTGCTGCTTTTGCTGCTCTGTCAGCTGTTGATGTTTAGATTAAAAATCATTACGATCAGTACATGTTGAGACTCAGTTTCTCGTTAAGTCTACGTAGGTAGTCATACTGCAGGTCAGAGGATCCCACTGTAGGTCAGAGGATCCCGCTGTAGGTCTGAGAATCCAATTGTAGGTCCGAGGATCCCACTGTAGGTCCGAGGATCCCACTGTAGGTCAGAGGATCCCCCTGTAAGTCAGAGGATCCCACTGTAGGTCAGATGATCCCACTGTAGGTCAGATGATCCTACTGTAGGTCACAGGATCCAACTGTAGGTCACATGATCCAACTGTAGGTCAGAGGATCCCACTGTAGGTCAGAGGATCCCACTGTAGGTCAGAGGATCCCACTGTAGGTCAGAGGATCCCCCTGTAGGTCAGAGGATCCTACTGTAGGTCACAGGATCCCACTGTAGGTCACATGATCCAACTGTAGGTCACATGATCCAACTGTAGGTCAGAGGATCCCACTGTAAGTCAGAGGATCCCCCTGTAGGTCAGAGGATCCCACTGTAGGTCAGAGGATCCCACTGTAGGTCAGCATCAACGCTGCATCTCACATTAAACTGAATCCTAGTCTGCCTGCCAGCCTCCGACAGTCCGCCTCGACCGGCGCCGGCTGGTCGACGGTCTTGATCGTCGCTATCGCCATCGCCGTAGCCGTGGCCGTAGCCGTAGCCGTAGCCGTATCCATAGCCATATAAATCCCCGTCCCCACTCGCCCTGACCGAGTCATCAAATATCGGAGCAGATTTCGCCAGTCGGTTGGCCTCGCCGTATCCGTAGTCGTAGCCGAAGGCTTCGCCGTAGCCCTCGACCAGCTGTACGGAGAGGCGGCCGCTCCGAGAGATTCTCGGCAGCCAGTGAAGACCGACGCCGCCCCCGGGTCCCGACACCGCCGACCGATGAGCTGACGGTCCCGAGGACGAAGGCAGGCGGTAGGGCACCCGAAACTCCTCAGCGTCGTACTGGACTTCGCAGACGCTGGGGAACTGCAGACAGGGCGACGTTGAGTGCATCGCTGCTCGCCTCTACTGAAGCCGCTGAGGGGGGCGCGCCGGTTGTCAGGCAGAAGAATAACTGTAGTTAAGAAGAGTCGCACGATAGGGGGAGGGGTGAGGGTTAGAGATGAAGTTGGGGGGCTTCCCTCTCTGCCTCTGCTCACCTGAGATTCTAGCGAGACAGCAGGTAGAAGCAAGCGCGCTGCTCTTCACCACCCCCCACCCCAGCCAAAGAAATAATAAGTTAATGAGGTGAAGTGTGCTCACTTATTGAGAAGGAGAGGCAGAAAGAGCTGGCAGAGGTTTGACGGTCTCTGAGATGCTCAGTGAGTTTGAGTAGAGTCGGACAATGCTGACAGGAATACTCATTGTGAATCTGCTCAGAGGTAAGCATAAGAAAGCATAGTGTGTGGCCCATGGGTTTCTAGGCTGGGTTTTCGTGTTTCATTCAAAGCCAAATATTTTCAGTGATGGTATATAAACTACGCTCATGAAAAAGACATATTTTGCAACTACATTACTTCTAGGTTAGTAGTATGAAACAAACTTCATTTTGAAAATAAAATTGTTTTTTATATTATTAATTGTTGCAATATAAACAGAATCAGTAAGAGCGAAACAACGATAAAGTTTTAACATATCTTCAAGTAGTATATTAAGCATTTGTCAATCGATAATATTATGAATTATTTAATTACAACTATACGGAATTGAACTCTGCCAGATCCTTCAGACTGAATGGCACTGCAAAATTAGATTTCAGAACCTACGAACTTGTTGCCAACTTCCTTTGAAAGCAAAGAAATTCGAATTTTCGTACAAATCGAGAGGATTTGCCTTCCCACCCCCCGCTGGCAGACTCAGCGTGAGACCGGGAATCCAGCAAGTTGAATTTGTACACGAAAATCTTCTTCTTTTCTCGCACTGAAGCAGTCTGGTTGCAGAAATATTGACAGATGCGCCAGCAAAGATAATGAAGTTTATTTTCAGGTTCTTTTTCAGCTCGGGTCGTCTGAGGGCTGACAGTCAGGGCTGTCAGGATTGTCAGGCACAGAGGAAGATGGGGGACAGACTGTTCATTCAAGCTCGAGATGGAGCGAACTGATAAAACCAAAGCGTGAGGGAGTAAAAAACCTCTTTCTGCTTTTGGTTGATTCACTGATGTCTGAAAACTTTGGAAACTGTTTAACTTTGAAATGGTTTAACTTGTAACAGAATGTTTTAGAAAACACGGCTGCACTTCCGGATTTGCTTTGCATCTCCCCTCGATGCCTGTTCATTCACACCTTCATTATCACCTCAATGCCTGTTCATTCACGCCTCCGGTATCACCTCAATGCCTGTTCATTCACGCCTCTGGTATCACCTCAATGCCTGTTCATTCACGCCTCCGGTATCACCTCAATGCCTGTTCATTCACGCCTCCGGTATCACCTCAATGCCTGTTCATTCACGCCTCTGCTATCACCTCAATGCCTGTTCATTCACGCCTCCGGTATCACCCCAATGCCTGTTCATTCACACCTTCATTATCACCTCAATGCCTGTTCATTCACACCTCCATTATCCCCTCAATGCATGTTCATTCACACCTGTATTATCACCTCAATGCCTGTTCATTCACACCTTCATTATCACCTCAACGAATTT